>NKZC01000413.1:0-10167 GCA_002374385.1 Metschnikowia borealis | reverse complement strand
TTAAAGACTATATAATTAAAATATGGGGTGTACCTAAGGGATATTATGGGAATATTTGGATAAATATTGTGATATATTATGTCTAAATCTTATAATATATATAGATATGATTAAATACAAAATATGTTATATATAAAAATGAAAAGGGGAATGAAAAAAATTAAGCTATAAATCATATATATGATTATATAAATAAGATAGTATACAGATTAATATAGAGTATGGAGTAGAGTATACAGTATAATATAGAATATGGAGTAGAGTAGAGTGTACACTTAATATAGATCAGTAGAGTAGAGTATACAGATTAATATAGAATATGGAGTAGACTATAGTATACACTTAATATAGATCAGTAGAGTATAGTGTAGCTCTATCTATACTATATAAATTAAGTTCTTTACTTAATGCTGCAGTCATGTGACAATATTTCAAAGTAATTACCAAAGGTATGGACATTGATGAACGGTTAACTTTGTTGTAGGCTATACATGGGGCTTATGTGGTTTGTGGTTGCAAAATGGCTCATTTGGCTGGTATGTATGGCAGGGCTCATAACTGGTCCATTTTTGCGGACCACTACACCCGAATATTAATCTTTGCCAATTTGGATCCTGCGTGTTTTCTGATCCCTGAATATTCCAATTATATCGAGTCTGTTTCCACTTTATCTAGTCTCGTTTGTTGGCATTTCTTGTTTAATCACGCCTTTTTAAACTTTCAAATTGCCTGTGTGGCGTAATGGTTAGCGCATTTGACTTCTAATCAAAAGATTCCGGGTTCGAGTCCCGGCATGGGTTTGTTTTGCGGTTTTAGCTCAGTTGGGAGAGCGTCAGACTGAAGATCTGAAGGTCCTGTGTTCGATCCACAGAAATCGCATTTTTTTTAGCTTTTCTTGCCTCTTACAGATCTTTTCACCAGTGTGATACGTCATGTAATTGTCTGTAAATGCACCTAATTATTTGTACCTTTTTCCCCCCAGTAATCGTCAACGTGGTATCCTGGATGTGGCGTGAACGAGGGAAGCTCCTCTGCTTCAGCCCTCAGACTCGTCTCCCTTTGAACAATTGGCTCCTCTGTGTGCCCGTTTCTCAATTCTTCATTGGAAAACGGGGTGTTTTGCCTTGAGCCGACATCAACAGGCCTGCTGGTAATCTCGTCGTCTGTGACTTCCCAAAGGTCTGCATTGTCCATATGCACTTCCTGGTACGAAGCGTCATCACGCAATTCGCCATCTCTATAGTAGGCTGATGCCCTTTGGTATCCAGACCCAAGGATTTGATCTGGCTCCAGATTGCGGTTAGATCCTAAATCTCGACTAAATCCCACGTTTCGATTACACCCCACATTTCTTTCGGACCTGCTTCGATTACATCCACTTGAAGTTTCTGAAATCGCACTGGCCTGGTCTACCATTTTCAGAGAGCCTGCTTCCGAATGGCTTTTCCCCGAAAGAAAGTTGAGTATTGACGAGAAGCGACTTTGAAAGAATGCACTCTTATCGTTGTTGTCGTTGTTGAAGGCCTCGATATCATCGACGCTGATTCGTCTGCCCAAAACATCACTCAACTCGAGCTTTTGCTCCACATGACGGATCAGGTAAAGCCACTCCCAGCTGGTGATAAGAATGTAAATTTTGAGAAGCGGCGGAAGAAACGAAACCCAAACATTGACGAGCCACGCCTCGTTCCAGAGTGATAAAATGAGGATGCTGACAATCAAGTACAACCCAATGATGAGCCACGTAAGAGCCGCTAAAGGAAGCAACTTGCGTGCATATGACACCTCTCTTGGAGCCGTGGCCGTGCCACACACGGAGTAGTAGCCAAGATTTCCCGCAAACCATGCCATGAAAACAATGTTCAACGATACGTGACAGCTTCGGTATGTATCGTAATCGATAATCTGGGGTGTTTCATGCTGGCTGAGACGAGATATGAGCACCGAATATATGGCCAAGCACGCTAAAGTTATACACAACACAAACCAGCGGTTGAAGTGGCTCCATTTATGTCGCGAGATCTTCAAGAAGAGCTGTAAGTATGCCAAATTGGTCAAGAACTCCAGAACCGCAAGGCTGATGGTAAACGGCCTCTCCACCGTCAAAGCAAATAGACGGACCATATCTAGCGAATCTGCGTAGTACTGGTCTTGAGTCACCCGCGTGAGCTTCACGAAGATCGCCGTCAACACCAGCAGGTACACTAACATGGCTATTTGGGTAAGGAGTGGCTTGCGCTTATGCTTTGGCAGCAATAAAATCAAAAACATCAACATCCAGCACGACACAGACAGTCCCAGAATCATGTATAAGAGCGCCACGAAAGAGTCGCCATTATCAGCCACATTGTAAGGGTTCAAATAGTACTCATTGAACCACCTGGCCACGTCATCAGCCGACAGGTTCTGGTTGCGGATCTGCTGCACCAAGTCGGAAATGGAGCAGTTGGTCACGTAATAAGCCGGAAGGAAGTCGAGAGTGTCGTTCTGCCACATCTGGGAGTCGAAGTCCTGGGACATAATCAGCCCCGAGATGAGCGAGTACACCGAGCAGTTTGTGTAGACATTTGCATTCTGCAGTAGAAAGTACACGCTATAGTTACTCATGGGGCCAGTAAAAGCCTCGAGTTCCCCTATTCGGAACATCGTGGGCGGGTATGGAGCCTTATAAGTGGGTGAGGGTTTGTTTTCTGGGCACAGGCATTTTTTCTTGATCTTGCATGAGTCGTGGCGCGCGCATTCTCAACGGCGTAGGTTGCAAGTGGGTGGGATTTGCGTACTTTTATAGTTCCACCCGGTGTTTCGGATTTGCCATCCTTTCCTTTTTGTGTACATAAATTACCCCTCACTACCATGCGCCCACCTTTCTATAAATACACCCTTTCCCCTCTCCTTTGCCATGAACCCCTTCTTCTCTATTACACTCTTTCCCAACCGTTTCCTACTAGTACAACCGTCTCCTCTCCCTTTACTATGAATGCAAACATTCTTCCTTATTTACTTTTTTATGGAACCTCCTCGGATGTTAATCCCCCATCTCCTTCAACTTTGCAGCTCCGATCCCTAGGACGAAGTTGTACAATGGAAGTGTATCATCAACTAAAGCAGAAGGGGATCTTCGGGATGTACGGGTTTAAGAGATGAGCGGAAAAGGGGTGCACGGGTTTATGGTGGAGGATCAAAATCAAAGAGTACTAATCAACATGCAAAGAAAGAGAAAAGGAAAGGGAGAAGTGGGGAAATCGGGAAATAGGAACTTTATGTCAAAGGGTAAAGGGGGTGGGGGTGGCTGCGAATCTGGCGCGGTACGGGTGTGTTTGGAGCAGCAGATCGCGGTGCGCGTGTGCAGTGCAATGTTTTTTCATTGACGTCTCAAACGAACACCCACACCACATTGCCTAAGGCTTCCAGTTCTACCTACACAGCCACCTACCCAGGATCTGCCCAGTGTAAAACTTTTAGTTTGAAGTGTTGAAATTAGAGTGTTGAAACTTGAAGTTTTGGAGATTCAAAGTCAACTTGGTGATTTGACAGATCTGTGATTTCTGATCTACATCTGTGGTTGTGTGATCTCTAGCTAATACTTGTGGTTTGTCACAATCGTGATTTATAATAATCGTGATTTGTCTATACTCGGGATTCTTTATTACTGTTGAATCGAGTGATCTATAACTCCTACTATAGAAGCTGTCTTTGCGATTTATACCCGTGGAGTGATCTGATCCCTTACACAACTGCATTTCCGACAAGATGTCTCATTCTACATCCGATCTTACTGCTGGAATCAATGGCTTGCTGGTGGATGGCAAGAAGAAGAAGCGCTCCCAAAGGGCCTTCCACAATACGCTGCAAATGGGAGGCTACCACTTGAACCCCACGCCAAGTCTTCCTAATGTGCACACGCCAACAGCAGCCGAAAGCGCCCAGTTCCGGAACGAATTCATCACCCCCACCCTCCAGAGCAGCGAGTACTTCCTGCAAAACCCGCCTTTCACTCCGTTTGCTCATAGCAACTTGTCCCACCCCAACTTTCTGCCTGGGCTTGCCGGGTTTCCTAGCATTCCATCCACTCCTGCTGCAATGAACCAGTTTCCTACGTCTTTCCAGTCTCCTGGCGTTTCTCCTGCTCCTGGAGTGTCTCCTGCTCCCCATAGACACTTTCCAGGGTTTGAGCGGAATTTAGGCGATAATTTGCCCAGAAACTTGCAGGACCAGTTCTCCCAGCCTGCCACTTTGAATGTGTCCAACCCCCTGGAAGCCAGTGCTCCTCCAGCGGAGTTGTCGCTTTCAAATGCCCGTTATAATCAACAGTTGGAATTCACTACACCTGTCTTTGACGAGGCCACGCAGTCTGAACATTACAAATCTTTTCTTTCGTTCCAGAATGTTGTGCCTCCTATCGCAGGCACACAGTACCATGCAGTGGATCAGGGCACATCTACGCCCAAACACATGAGGTGTACGATGTACAATGTGCCGGAATCAGAGCTGTTGCGCAAGGGAACCCGGTTGCCGTTGGCTGTTACCATCCGGCCGTTTGCCCCATTGTTGGCCACGGAAGATCCCGTGCCTACAGTGGATATGTCTGCTTTAGGCGAGGCCACGTGCTCGGACCCAATGGAAGTGGGACCTCCCCGGTGCAACCGGTGCAGGACCTACATCAACCCGTCGATGATGCATTCTATTTCAGGCCGGTTCACGTGTAATGTGTGTCAGTTCCCTAATAATNCTATTTCAGGCCGGTTCACGTGTAATGTGTGTCAGTTCCCTAATAATACGGTTCCGGATGAGTATGTGGCATCAGTGGACCCAACAACCAATCAGAGATTGGACCGCATGATTCGCCCGGAATTGCACAAGGGTGTTTATGACATCATCGTGCCTTCCTACTATAATGTGGGTGGCGCAGAGAAGAAGCCGGCCAAATTGCATCACGTATTTTTGTTTGACGTCAGCCAGCCTAGCATTGCCAAGCAGTTACCTGTTTTGCTTGCAGATGCCTTGAGAGCAGCAGTGTTTGACTACACCAATGAGGAGGCGGCGTCGTTCCGGTTTGCCATTATTCTTTTCGATAAAGCCTTGCATTTCTACAACTTGTCAGCAAAATTGGACACGGTGCAGGTTTACACCTCGGGAGACTTGGACGACCCGTTTGTTCCATTTAGCGAGGGTCTTTTTGCGGATCCAGAGGAATCAAGAAATATCATTGAGGATGCTCTTTCCAATATGGAGATGCTTTGCGATGGCCAAATGGTGGCTGACTCTGAACCGTGTCTTTCTGTAGCTTTAAGAACAGCAGCTCTTTGCTTGGAGCAGGTTGGAGGCGGAAAGATCACCGCTGTGTTATCGACCTTACCCTCTTGGGGTCCAGGCGCATCCAAAATCAAGCAAAACCGCACCGTGGGGCGCTCTCAACTGGCAGAGGCCGAGAAGGCGTTGTACTCGCCTGATAACGAGTATTACAAGCTTCTCGGTAAGGACTTTGTGGCGCAGAACGTGGGCTTGGACGTGTTTATGGTGTGTGACACTCCTCTGGATGTATCCAATATTGGGTGGCTAGCGTCAATCACCGGAGGAACGGTATCCAAGTGGCCTGAGTTCATCTTTGAGCGGGACGGAAGATCGTTGACGTCGCAGATCGTGTCGTCCATCAAAAAGTGTGCCGGCTACCAAGGCCAGTTGAAATTGAGATGCTCCAACGGGCTCCAAGTGGCGCAATACTATGGGTTCCCCAGCGAAAGCAGCGATGGAATTGTGGGTCTTACTAATGCTGCGCTGCACGACCCCGTGGTGCCTGTTCTCCATGAAGATCAGGCCTTCACGGTGTTGTTGGAGTATGACGGCACGTTGAACACCAAGTTCGACTGCCACTTCCAGGCGGCGCTCTTGTACACGGATGTGCATGGAGTCCGGAAAGTACGTGTGATCAACTTGGTTCTAGCCGTCAGCGAGAGGCTTCCTGATGTGTTCAACTTCGTGGACCAGGATGCTGTGGTCACCGCGATTGTGCGGGATACGCTCTCGTTCATTGGCAAGGAAACTATCAACGAGTTGCGCAAGTCGCTCAACGAGAAGTTGGTGGAGGTGTTTACCCAGTACCGGCAGATGAGCGAGAGCAGCCACAACCGCAACGCCACGTTGACCAACCAGTTGATATTCCCCGAGCTGATGAAAAACCTCCCCACGTTTTTCTTGGCACTTATCAAGTCTCGGGCTCTCCGGGACTCCTCGGCGCAGTCTGTGGACCTGAGGTTGTGTGATGTGTACCAGATGCTTTTCATGCCAATGGAGAAGCTCTCGTACCATCTTTACGGAGCCATGGTGGAGCTTCATTCGTTGAGTGAGGACGAATGCATGCCTATACCCGATGAGGCGAATGTGAACGGGTTCCTCCGGCTCCCAGAGTTCAAGCCGTTGACCCACGCATGCATGGAGAATGGAGTATACATTCTCTGCAACGGGAACAGCGTGTATGTTCGGGTACACCCCGAGTCCAATCCGCTCTTGCTTCAGGATGTTTTCGGAGAGCATGTCAAGAGTGTGGAAGATATCGACCCGCTCATTGACTCGTTGCCGGAACTTCCTACGCATATTTCTCAACAGGCCCGGTACTTGGTGACCTATTTCCACGAGAACATCATAGGGTCTGCACTCGTGGACTCGCTGGCCGTTATTATTGTGAGGGATGGGCTCGACGCCAATACTGTTGACTTCAGAGATTGTTTGGTGGAGGATAAGCTTCCTTCGAAAACCGTTAGCACTAGTCCGAACTACGTGGAGTTTGTGGCGTCTTTACACAAGGCAGTGCGTGTGAAGCTCGACAGCGAGAAACCAAAGAAGGGCAATATGAGTACCGAGACCTTGGCCCAGAGAATGATCCATTTTTAGATATGGGGACAGAGAAAGTTCATTGAACATAAAGATGAAGAGGAAGGTTTTGATCGTTGGAGAGACTCCAAGAAAGGAAAGTGGTTCTTGATGAAGTTGGATATGGACTGAACATCTTAATAAGGGTTTTTGCAATAAATTTGAACTTGAGATGATTCTTCAACGAGACTCTTAATTCCTTGGTTTAAGACATGATCATCGTCCTTGATAAAGGACTCAATAAGGCGAATGATTATTCTTGAGAATGTCAGTGTCCTTTGGCAAATGATAAGGGATGACTTTAGAGATCTTTCTCTGGACAAGGGTAATGGACTTGATATAGAGGAGGAAGCATAAAGAACATTCGCTGATGGTGTTTAGATCGTCAAAGACTTCGTTGAGGACGTTCCAAATCTTGAAAGAGATTTATACGAAAATGTGCCACCATTTTTAAGAGAGTTCAAGATTTAATGCAAGCCCATGGTATGAAAGATCTTCTAATTCGTACTAGAGAAGATGGAGGGTTCAAGGATCTAATATGCAAATCCGAGACCAACAAAATCAATGATCTTTTGATTGCAACTCAACATTAATATTTTTATTACTACATTATTTGATTAGCCATACAATTATGCAGTCTACTAGCCTTAATGGTTAGATTTCTGGAATGCACGTGATTAGGTAGGAAGTAGAATACTAATTTTTTAGTCAGGCTTGTTTCAAGTTTGTTTCAACCAAGTTGCAGGATTTCTTCGAATTGTAATTCTCCATTTGTATTTTGTTGACTTGTGACAATTCTGTGCAGAAATGACTTTTGTGAGAATTCACTACATTATTTATGAGCTGCACACGACCCTTAAAAACACCCAAAAATCCCAACATGAATCGAAGATCAGTTACATAGTAACTGAATATGATATTCGTTAACCAGACTGTTAATTTGGAGAAATTGTAAGAGCTGGGACTATATGCAGGACATCAAATATTTTTTGCATTTTTCATTTTTTTTAATTTTTTTGAGTATAGGTGTAAAAATCAGGTTTGCGAGTGATAGAATAAAGAGGGGAAAATTGGAATGCAGGCAGTATGAGAGCTACTTTTTTCCATGGTATGTCTGCAAGGATTTTGTCTTGTATATTCGTTTTGGCAGTAGTCTGTGGACGTATACCGTGTGCAGGAATGCGGTACTATATGCAGATCCGAATTAGACAGATTTTTAATTCAAAGAAAAAAAAGGTTATTCTGGAAATCTCAGGCATTGTGGTAGCTTAAATGCCACTCATTGTAATCAATACGTGAGGTTGTTCTTTGGAGGTGAAGCACGGTTTACGCGCAAAACTGTTTTGTGCAGGATACCAGTTTGTGCAGGACAACAATTTGTGCAGGACAACGGTTTGTATGTGCAGTAAAAGCTTCATGGATGCACACGCGTAGTGCTTATGTGCAGGCGGTTGCAGAACATTCTTTAGCTGCAACTGCAATACATTTCTTATGGCAATTTGGGAGCAGAGCATTTGGTAAAAATTCTCCCAGGGACGAGTCGAATGTCCGATCTCAAGATGTCTATCTATTACAGTCTTGCGCCCTAACCAGCTAGGCCACCGGGAGGTTATTAAAGTGGTAGCAAAAACACGGTACATAGTGATCAGCAAGACATTTAGACTCAAAAAAAAAAACACAAAATAGAAAAAAATTTACTCTTTCAGCTCTCCACTTACCATGAAAGCTTAAAATTGGGTTAAATCTCGGTTAAATCAAAGTGTGTATTGTTTTCTACCTGGATTATACATCACACTATTTCGGCAATACAATACCGATAGTTTCGGAGGAGTATTTCTCGAATCTTTCCGAATCAAGTCCACGATTAATATTAATGGTCTCACTTCTATAACGTTTTGTTGGAGTCTAGAATTGTATATTGTATGATCGTACATTTATGTAATTGTATAGTCTTATAATTGAATATTTGTATAATCTTATATTTGTACAATGTATAATTGTATATTGTATGATCGTATATTTATGTAATTGTATAGTCTTATAATTACATATTTGTATAATACTATAATTGTACAATGTGTTAGATTCTTGTTGAACGTATTGTACTAAGTTATCTATTTATCCGTTGATGGTTCCTCACCAAAAGGAACCAGTGCGATTTATATAGCTTTAGAAGAGAAACGTGGCAGTGAAAACTCTTGACCAGAACAATGGTGATGATTGTTCTTGGCATCTTCGAAAAAGGGCCATCATTGTTGATGGTCGAATGCCGTGGGACGGCATTCGTAGTAGCCCTAAATAGGATCGGGCAGAGAGACTTTCTAATCCCTCCATAGGTAGGTTACTACCCATGGCGGATCTGACACAATGTATAATGTATAATGAACAATGTATAATGTATAATGTACAATGTATAATGTATAATGTACAATGTATAATTGTATAATGTATATTTGTATAATGTATAATCGTGTAATGTATAATGTACAATGTACAATGTATAATAGTATAATGTATATTTGTATAATGTATAATGTATAACTGTATAATGTATGATCGTATATTTATGTAATTGTATAGTCTTATAATTACATATTTGTATAATCTTATATTTGTACAATGTATAATTGTATAATCGTATAGTTGTATATTTGTATAATTGTATAGTCTTATAAATGAAAAGGTTATACACAAGTTGAGGGTATTGACTATGAAGAGATGTTTGCACCGGTAATCTTCTATGCAAGTTTACGAATTCTTATTGCACTTGCTACTCACCATAGGATGATCATTCATCAGATGGACGTGAAAACAGCCTTTCTTAACGGTAAGATTGACAAGACCATTTATATGAAACAGATTCCAGGCTATCCACAAAAGCTCAGGAATGGTTCCAATGAAAAGTGTGTTTTAAAACTCAACAAATCCTTATATGGTCTTAAGCAAGCTCCACTTGTCTGGAACCAAGTAATTAATGACGAGGTCAGCAGGTTGGGATTCAAACGAGCTATCAATGAACATGCATCCACCAGAAGAAGACAACACCTTAACATGAATCCACCAGAAGAAGACAACACCTTAACATGAATCTACCAGAAGAAGACAACACCTTAACATGAATCTACCAGAAGAAGACAACACCTTAACATGAATCTACCAGAAGTAGACAACACCTTAACATTCATAGCATTATATGTGGATGATCTTCTGGTAATTGGTAACAGCTTAACTGAGGTGTCGAGGACAAAGGAAATGCTTGGTAGCAGCTTTCAGATGAAAGATTTAGGAGAGGCCAAGAAA
>NKZC01000125.1:0-46576 GCA_002374385.1 Metschnikowia borealis | reverse complement strand
GAAGTACCATACTAGAGAGAATTATTGGAGGCCAACGTCATAACAATTCCAAACTATTCAGAGGTGAGCGCGAAAGCTCAACAGTTTCTACCTACAGTAATCTAACAACAGTGTAGTTAGTAGTGATATTATAGTTATAGTATAGTCATAGTGGTCATAGTATAGTTATAGTATAGTCATAGTAGTCATAGTATATATACATAGTACATAGTATATATACATAGTACATAGTATATATACATAGTACATAGTATATAGTATATAGTACATAGTATATAGTCATAGTAGTCATAGTGTAGTTATAGTATAGTCATAGTAGTCATAGTATATATACATAGTACATAATATATATACATAGTATATAGTATATAGTCATAGTGGTCATAGTATAGTTATAGTATAGTTATAGTATAGTCATAGTAGTCATAGTATAGTCATAGTACATATTACATAGTACATATTACATAGTACATATTACATAGTATATGATACTGTTAGGTTCTTGAATGCGTCTAATACTAGGAGTTATGTTTATTCGTTGACGCATTCCCAATAAGTGGGATTTCGAGTGATTATATAGCTAACCTGTGAGTACCAGAGAAGTGAAACAGACCGGTTAGACTATGGTGTCTCATATTCCATGTCTCATTTTATGATGTCTCACATTTTATGGTGTCTCATATTCCATGTCTCATTTTATGATGTCTCATATTCTATGGTGTTCATGTCTCATGGTTCATGATTCATATTTTATGGATACTCATTTTTATGATCCATGTCCCATAGTTCATGATCAATGATGGTTCATGTTTATGGTGTCTAAATCATGTCTCAATCATGTTCCATATAACATGCCTCAATCATGTTCCATATAACATGCCTCATATGTTTCATATAACATGTCTCATATGTTTCATATAAGCTGATGTCAATGATGGTTTATGTCCTATGATATTTCACGTTTATGATGGTTGATGATTATGGTGGTTCATCTGATATTTCATATATTATGGTGGTTCATATTGATGATATCCATATCTCATTCCATGTCTCATTCCATGATTCGTGGTTATGGTCATGCCGTAAGGTGAATGTAAGAGTTCAGGTCACGGGGTATGGTGCCTTGGATAAGTCATTGGCATTCGTAGGTTCGAAAGATACTTCTACGGGTAGTGTGTCTACCCATGTAGGTCTAACAAGTACATAGTATAAGTGTAGTATAGTATGTTTAGTATGTTTAGTATGTATATTATGTATAGTATGTATAGTATAGTATGTATAGTATGTATAGTATATACAGTTTACTAGATATAGTGGTATAGTATATACAGTTTACTAGATATAGTGATATAGTATAGTACAATGTACTAAAGATAGTATAGTATATAGTGCAGTATAGTATGTAGTATCGTACAATATAGTACAGATAGTATAGTGTAGTACAGTCCAGTATAGTATATAGTGTTAGATTCTGGTTACGTCGGGTACTCTGTTCACTATGTTCATTCGTCGATGGGTCCCAAGGGAGCAATCTGAGGTACTTAATACTTTTAGAGAAGAGGGCATGCGACTTAGCATGAGAACAATAGCGATGAACGCCGTCCCAAGATCATGCGATGTTGGGCCGTAACGTCTTGATATGGCCATTGTTCGGATTAGACAGTGAGGGCTCAAAATAACTCAATAGCTTGGACACTACCTGGTGGATCTAACACATAGTATAGTATGTATAGTATAGAATAGTATAGAATAGTATAGTATAGTATAGTTATAGTATAGTTATAGTACAGTATAGTATAGTATAGTTATAGTATAGTATAGAATAGTATAGTACTGTATAGTATAGTATGTATAGTACAGTATAGTATAGTATAGTCTAGTCTGGTCTAGTAATGATAGAATGTGGGTCACCGATTCTATCTCTGTATGTAGCCAGGATTTCTCGCAATATGCTAACTGAGGGTTTCGCCGTGTTCTTATAGATTGATCGGTTGAAGACGGGCTCCCGGTTACGAGCACTGACCCAGCTACTCATATACCACTTGAACTATATACAACATGCAACATTACACTACACTACAGTATATGTTGTATATCCGGTATAGCAGTATTCAATGGAAACATATTCAATTCCGAAGATTACGAAATAGTCAATATTCAATAAGACGACTACCACAATGCGAACTACACCACCACCAATAGAGAGGAACATCAACATACCTAAAGGGGCTTTGGACTAAGAACAGGATCCAACTTCCTGTACACCTTTATATTGTTAGCAGCCTAGGAATCATAGTCATAGTCATAGTACACTACACATCAGTATAATAATTATAGTACAGTATAGTACAGTATAGTATAGTACACTACACATCAGTATAATAATTATAGTATAGTATAGTAGAGATAGTATAGTATAGTATAGATAGTATAGTATAGTATAGATAGTATAGTATAGATAGTATAGTACAGTATATATAGTACAGTATAGTACAGTATAGTATAGTATCGTATATCATACCGGTAGGTTGTGGGGCTCCGTGCAGGCAAACTAGTAAATGGTGAATGGATGGGGATATCCTGTTGTTGGTTTTTTCTTTCTCTATTAATAGATTCCATTTAAAAAAATTATTGGGGCATATTAAAGCATTGTCGAATTGGATCCCTCTAATAAACTTTCATATCTCGAGAGTATACAAACTCATCTCTACTTTTTACTTTGGAATTAGTATAAAATATGAGTACAGTATAGTACACTACAGTTACTACAGTATAATAAATATAGTACTCTACAGTCACTACAGTATAATAAATATAGTACAGTATAGTACTCTACAGTCACTACAGTATAGTATTAGATTCTTGTGATGTCAAGTACTGAGTTATCTTTCTTCGTTGATGATTTTTTAGAGGAGAAATCTGAGCTACTTATATGACTTTCATCAGAAGGGGTGGCTGCTAAAAAACCCCTTAGCGATCATTATTCTAACTCACCTCAGACCATCCTGGCACACTGTACACTGAAAGCTGAGTCGAAGGTCTTTTACAAGAATCGTTAGTATCAGGCAGAGAGACTTTATAATACCACAAGAGGTAGATCACTACCTACAAAGTGTGTAGTAGTATAGTGTAGTGTGTAGTAGTATAGTGTAGTGTGTAGTAGTATAGTGTAGTGTGTAGTAGTATAGTGTAGTGTGTAGTGTAGTATATAATATGCAGTACACTATAGTAGTCCAATTTTTATACCTCAATTGTCTAAAATAAGGGCCTGGAATTTGACTAGATATGGGTGAGCAGGGCTCGCAACCACCGCGTAGCGTAGCGTACAGTATACACAGTCTAGACGTGCCCTTCCACACCCGTAAAAGAAAAGCAGAATAATCTTAAAGAATTTAACATACTGTTTGAAGACCCCCTCCTCCCCATCACCACCCCACGCCCCAGTCTCCCACTTTAATACTACCAAAGGTCGTGCGCGAACCATTTCTCTCACACCCTTAACACCTATCACTCACACACTTCTCACACACTTTTAAAACTCTAACTACACACATCTATTCTCCCCCACACTGCACATAAACATATACATACCCCATGAAACGGATCAAGGACTTGGCCAAAGTCGTCCTTTCCGTCTACTACCTTGCGCTCATAGTCCTCACCATCCCCTTGGCCTTTGATGTGGGCGGCGTGTCATGTGGCCTATCGTTTTCGCTTACACTTTTGGTGCTCTACTTCCTACTAACCACGGGGCGGCTTCTTTCTCGGCGCCATGGGCTCCTTCGCTGGCTCTCGTTGTTTTACTATTTGCAGCACCTTTTCATCCCCAGCATCCTCATGTTCTACCTTCTGTTTTCGCATGAGTCGAGGGATTTGGCCAAGGAGGCCAGGGAGGCCATTTCGTTTGGCGGAGGCGCCAGGGGCAATGTCAGCGGCTTTGAGTCCGTGGGTCATCCGTTTGTGGCGCTCTGGCGCTATATTTTGATGCATCTGACCCTGGTGTTCACCATTGCAGAAGGGTTCTGCACGCTTCTCTTGATCCAGCTGGTCTCCCAAACAATGCAGTGGCTTACGGTATATAAATCCGATAGTTGGCTTTTTGTTAGCCTCATGGGCAGCGGTGCCACCATCACGGGTGCCCTCTACTTCCTCTACCGCATCTTCATCAACCCATTCACGTTGGAATTGGGCAATGCGCTGCTTTTGGGCTCGTTCCTCACCTTGACCGTGGGCTTGGGGCTCTATGGAATCGTTTCGGGAAAGGGCTCCATGATTGAGTCGTCGCTCCTTTTCGCCTACATCGTGCGGTGCATCTACGAAACATTCCCCATCCTCTCGCAGGATGCCACGGACACCATCACCAACTTGTTCACGCAAACCACCATCAACATCCGCAACGAGATCAGCAAGTACCCCAACCCGGTGCTGGAGAAAATCAGCCTGGCTCTCCCGTTTCTTGCGGCCAACATCCCGCACCTGTTCACCACCATCTGGATTTTTTTAGTGTCTGCACTCCACAAGTTGACGTTGCCGTTATTGATCAATTTGGCCTACCGCATCGGAGTGTTCTACGCCGCCACTAAGATCATTCCATCTATCTACCATGGCCTTCCGTACCTGCCTCCAAGGACTCCGCAGATCCGTCTGAGGCAAGTGTCTTCATCGTCCATACCGTCATTGGAGAGGCCGGACAAAGGTGACAGACCAGAGAGGACAGAGTGGGCGGACAGGACAGATTGGACAGAAAGAGCAGAGAGGGACAGGACAGAAAGAGGAGAAAGGGACAGGACAGAAAGGGACAGATTCGACAGAGACAGAAGCGAACGTCTTGAACGACTGCGGACGCGAGAACCAAGGACACCCATCAAAGAAACGTCCGACTTCCGTACTCCTCCATCAGCCATCATTCGCTTGATCTATGCCTACTCGCCCTGCATAATCATCGCCGTCTACACACACTTGATGTTGCTGTATAAAGGCGAGCTTGGCTCGGAGTTGGTGCTCTGGGGATGGTGGCCCGGCGCCGCCGCCGCCAACGTCGTGGTGGTGCATCCCTGGCAGTTCTGGAACTGGATCAACATGGCCACCACGTTGTTCCTCTACATGGCCGAGTTGGCAGGGAATGCCACCACGGCGTCGTCAGCATTGTCCTCCCGCTGGAAACTCGACTGACCTACGATGTACTATACTCACATACACTAATCACTAATAGCAACCAGTAGCAGTGGCAGTGAAGCAACACTAATCGCTAATAGCAGCTAGTAATAGTGGTAGTAATAGTGCATACAACACTAGTAATGTCTAAGGAATAGTTGGGGTGATCTTCAGAAATGTTGCAAATCTCGTCCACGAAAATACCCGGCCATCTTTCCAGACCGTGGCAGTTCTCAGAGCTTGACTCTATGTTTGCTTGGATGTTTCATCATTGAATCACGTGACCAACCATTACCATTAGTAAAACCATTAGTAACGTGACTTACCGTTAGTAAATTCATGAGTAACTCGTATCCCGTTAGTAAAAACTCGGCACATTCGACTGTGCATTGCCCGAGGCACGAGCTTGAAGGACGTTCTGAGACAAGAGTGAGCTCCATTGTGTTAACCAAAGTGGTCGTTTGCTATGACTATGGTTTAGGATCCACGATCCCGTTGCCGAATGAAGCCCTGGTTTTCCGTGAAATTCCAGGGGAAACACTCCGGCAGTTATCCCCCGAGCACGCGTTTCCTACTTGCTTGCACGCCCCCCATTCCAAACCAACCCCCCTTTCATGTAATTGCACCCGCTAAAAGCCCCACAATTGACCACTGCAAAACAGCAAGACTCAGAGGAGCTGGCCAACGGAGGAGTTACGAAAACCGGCACAAAAACAAAAAAAAAGAGGGGAAAAAAGGCCTGAAAATGGACTAGCGGGAGTGCTCCCAAGCAGTATACAAACACACGCCCAAAAGACTCCCGCCGAAGTGTACACAGATATTATCTCTGCAACGTTTCCGTTGTAGCGGCCGGAGACTTTCCCCAAAGCATTGCCTCGTGGGCACGGCACTGCGCCGCATAGAGAGCTTTGCAAGCAAACCTTAGTCTTAGAACGTAAGGAAAAAAGTGCGAGGGAAAAGCGCTCTTTATATAGCCCGCGAAGAGTCGTGCGCGCACCGTCTCGCGCCCCAGCCCTAGCCCCAGTCCAGTAGTGCCAGGCCAAACTTTGACCAAGTAAACTAACACCAGATCCAGTGATCCAGTTTATTCAGGATATCCAGTTGATTAGATCCAGGCCAGTACCTCCAGCCATTCAACAATTCCCGTTTATTCAGTATATCCAAATAATTAGATCCAGGCCAATTCCAGTAATCAGTAGATCCAGGCCAGTAATTCAAGCAAATTCAGTACATAGAATTAGTCAATCTTTCCCGTTTCCAGCGTGGTCTATTTTGCGCTTTTGGTGCTTTCCACCCGGAACTGGAACTGGGGTATTTCGGCACTCTTTCTCTTCAATATCTTGAACATGTGCCTTAGAAACCTGTACTGTGGGTACTTTTTGTGGGGATTCTGTGGGACAAAATGGAGAAATGTTTCTTCAGTTTTCTAGGTTTTTTGGATTTTCAGGGTTTCCAGATTTCCAGACTTTCTAGAATTCCAGATATACAGATTTTCCAGTCCAAAAAACACACAGTAAAGGCTCAAACCAGCCCGAATTCCAATAAATCAGCCCAATCCAATGATACAAAATCAGACAATTCAGTGATTCCAAATTTCCAGAATAAAGGAAGTTCACTTAAGTCCCAGTAAAGTCCAGACCCACCCACTTAAAGCCAGTCAATCCAGTAATCCAGTAATCCAGTAATCCAGTAATCCAGTAATCCAGTAATCCAGTAATCCAGTAATCCAGTAATCCAACAATTATTAATCCAGGAATGTTTTCAATAGACTGTCCCAGAATAGATCCTAGAAAAGTGTCTAATCTTTATTGACATTTTAAGACAACTCTTTAGAGCTCTAGCCAAAAATAGTATACCTGAAAACACCTTGACTCACAGCAAGCAAATCAGAAGGTTGAGTTCTGAAAAGATAGTGATGAAAATTGGGACCATGCAGAGATGTATGAGCACCAATGTTCAGATTTCACATCTCACGTTTTCAAAAGTCACCATAGTCTGAAAACCCAAAAAGAGCCTCCTTCTTTTTAGCGTATTGTTCACCATCAGACTAAAGCATCAATCGACCGGGACCGGACCAGGAGTGACAGCACAGAATGAATCAGTACCATAGAATGCAACGAATGCAGATTTCCCAGAGTAATCAATCCTGTACTGAATCGACGATGAAGCCTCAGATTCACCGATTGAAGAGAATGGATCATCGGAAGAATAAAAATCCGGAAAAAAAGATTAATCTGAAACGGATCCAATCATCCAAATTCTGCATGGCTTCATTCCTAAAGAATAATCTGTCTTCCTTCTTCACTGTCCTTTCAGCCATTCATGTGACTGTCGCCGTGTAGTTGATAATCAATTGGTCAACTAGTCACGCGTGGTATCGTCTCATTTCGTTATATCGGAAGGTACCAATATCGATCACAAGTTTCCATGATATCATCGATCACCAAATTCCATGATATCATAGACAACCAATATTCCATGGCCATGTGGTGGACCTCCATGGAGTTACCAATCAATGATCACCAACACCCCATGGATTGTACCAAGCATCGATGCAAGATTGTGATGTGGTGTCGATCCTCCTTCATCAACCATCGATATTGATATCATTGGTCTCCTATACTCATCGATGTGGATATCATTGTTCGACTAACATCATTTTGATATCGAATCGACTAAACAATGATCGATTGAACAATGATCGACCAAATATCGACCGATGACATCGACCGACATGATCAATTGACATCGACTAAACAATGATCGATGTGATCAATTTCATCGACCATCGATCGATTTCATCGACCAATGTTCGACGTTAGTCGATGAGCACCTCCAAAAGCCACCCAGGAAGAGCCGAAATCCACTCGTACATACGTGCACCGGCACCATAATACACACACGAAGAAGACGAGCCCGTCCTGGTCACCAAGTCAAACAACAAATGGTGCAACCCCCGAAGACCATGCGATGCAAAAGCCCCATTTCCTGGAGTACTTCTCCGCTGGGCCCGTACAAACAGAGCACCATAAATACTCTGCATTTCCGGGTCCCAGCTCCGCACCTCGGCGTCACAGATCCCCCTCGTCTTGGGCCCATTGTTAGACACCACATTCAAGTTCCCCATGCGAACCTGAGTAACATAGATTCCCTGCGGCCGCAACTCCTTGGCCAACACAGCGTAGAATTGCTTCATGCATGCCTGGAACATAGCTTCGGGCCCATGGTACGCCAAGCCTAGCGTGCTGACGATGGTCGGCACCAACGCCACGACCCGGGCCCCATGTTCCCGTACACACTCCACGAGGCCCTGGTTGATGAGCCGCGTGCACACGCCAACCCGCGCCATGACCTTGTCCATTGCTGGCGCGCCCACGTTTTCAAGCGGGCCAACGGGGAAATACAATTGCGGTGGGAACACCACGGCTGCAAGTCGTAACTTGTGCGCCTGGGCTCCTTGAAGGGGTACCACGTCTTCCCGCAAAAAGGCTGCGAATTTGGCTATACGCATCTCGTATTCGCTGCTGCCGCTCACGTCTAAATAATGGAGGTCGTCCGTGATGGTGTTGCTATGCACATATTTGGCGTCCTTTTCGTCAAGAATCGTCAAGTACACAATGAAGCCCCTGCGCTCGAAGTCTAGCGCCAAGAGCCGCGTCAATGGCTCTGTGGGCGACCCGACCACCAATACCACTTCACACCGGGCACCGTTGGCGAGTTTGCGTGCCCGGCGCTTGGGGGCGGGTTTGGTGGCGAAAATGGCTGCTTTTCGCCTGTAAAAGATGCCTGCAGCAGCCAATCCTGACACTAAGATAAATGCCAGCTGGAACCGGTGGCTTCGTACCTGGTCCATGATTCTGTCCATGATTGAAGGCGAGATCTGCGACGGCGGGGTCTTTTCCCCTCGAAGAGAGCTCAAGACAGAGACTAGCGCTTCGGGACTGGGAAGTTTTTGCAGCTGGCTGGCTAAAAAGTCGGACGCAGTATCGTATGATGTGCGTAGAAAGTCTACGGTTGCCAGAACAGGTTCCGCCACCATTTTCGAAGAATTAGGAGGTGTTGAGGAAGAGAGTGGTGGGTAAAGGGGAGTGCGAAGACCGGTTGAAATCTGGGGAATACCGAGATATCGCCAAGAAAAAAGAACTGCTGGTCCCAGGAATCGAACCTGGGTTTGTTCGGCCACAACGAACTGTACTAACCACTATACGAGACCAGCATTTCTGAGGTTTCAAAATTCTAGAAATAACAAGTCAGAAAAACAATAGGTTGACTCATGTTGCAGAATGTATGTTCAAAGAATGTTCAGAAATGTTTCAATTTGTCCAAGTCCAATGACCAGTGTCCAGTGTTCAGTGTGTAGTGTTTAGTATCCAGTCCAGTTTATTTAGTGTCAAATGTCCAGTGCCCAGTGTTCTTGTTTAGAAAACGACAGAATACAGACTCTAAATGTTAATCCTTAACTATAAATGAAATGACTTTTACTCGCTCTCTCTGGCATACTCCTTGTACATGTCGGCGTCGGGAATGGCACCGCAGATGGTCTCCACCATGATTCCTGTCACCAAGTAAGGATCTATGTTGGATGCAGGTCTTCTGTCTTCGAAGTAACCGAAGCCTTCCTTGGCAACGGATCTTGGGATTCTCACTGACGCACCTCTGTTGGCCACTCCCGAGGAGAAAGCGTCCATGGAAGCGGTTTCATGACGGCCCGTCAATCTCATGTCGTTATCGGAACCATAAAGCGTCAAGTGCTCCTTGTGTCTCTTGGCCAACTTGCCCAAAGCATCCTCAATGTATTTCATACCGCCAGCTTCTCTCATAGACTTGGTGGACACGTTGGTATGGCAACCAGCACCATTCCAATCGCCGGCCAAAGGCTTGGGGTGGAACGAGATCTTGACGCCAAACTCCTCTGCAACTCTTTGCAAGAGGAACCGGGCCATCCACAACTCGTCTCCCATGTTGATACCCACGCAGGGACCCACCTGGAACTCCCACTGCGAAGGCATCACCTCGGCGTTGATACCGGAGATGGTGATGCCGGCATACAAGCATGCTCTGTAGTGGGCCTCCACCACATCTCTAGCGTAGACCTTTCCGGTACCAACACCACAGTAGTAAGGGCCTTGAGGAGCGGGGAAACCACCCTTGGGCCATGCGTACACATTGTCGTACTGGTCAAACAAGGTGTACTCCTGCTCCAAGCCAAACCATACCTCCTCATCTGCATGTGCCGACATGAGCTTGGCACACTCGTGTCTGTGGTTGAACTTGTTGGGAGTACCGTCGTTGTTCCAGCACTCGGTCAACACAATGATGTTGTCGCCCTTTCTGAAAGGATCAGGGTAGAAAGCCACAGGACGGAGGTAGACATCCGAATCGTGACCTGGGGCCTGGCCGGTGGAGGATCCGTCAAAGTTCCACTCGGGCAAGTCGTTAAGATTATCAGGCTTTTTCGTGAGCGTTCTGCACTTGGATCTCTGGTTTCCTTCCGAGTCGATCCACACGTATTCAGCGAGCACGGCTCCCCTTTGGTCTAAGTCCAAATACTTGGCCAAGATGGCGGTTTGTTCTGTAATAGCAACCATGATGCAGTAGGAAGATTAAGAATCAGACAACAGGATCAGAAGCAGGAACTTCGGATGGGGATGTTGCAAAAGAGGGGTGATTCCAAAAAGTAAAAAAAAAGTCAAAAGAATTCGGACTTGGAATTCTCAAAGTGACACTTGAAGTTGTTTGTGGTTCAGACCTCAAATAAGTGGGAAAGCGTGCGGACCCCCCAGGTTATATATAGTGCCAGGGGGTGCGATAATGCAGTGTGGGAAAGGCGGTGGGCGAGGGAAAAGCATGAAAGCAAGGCCGTGGGAGCGCATGCGGTGGCGCCTTGTCTGCAGGACGTCGCGGTGGTGGCTGCAGGATCGCAGGGCATTGCTAGCAGGACACCCGTCGCAAAGGGTAAAAAGAGGCCGCGGCGCGGGATATTATTGGAACTGATAGCGGGCCCCTGTGGTATCCGAACCGCTGCGAATGTTCCGCGCGCGCGCCCGCTCGCTCGGCCTTATGGACCCCTCTCCTATCGGGAGTGACTAATGTCCCGATCGGGTCGCTTCCTCCTCCACTTGCCTGTCTATAATTTCTGGCAGCGAAAACTGTACCTCCGGTTCCAAACTACCCAAAGTTCCAAATTTCTTTTGGACTTGTCCAAAGTGTTTTCAGCAAATTCCGCCCCACAATATTTCCAGCCAAACTACAGCCAAATTTTTTCCAGCTCTTTTAAGCGCCAATTCCGTTGTGCTGGGTTTTCATTGGCCCATTTGTTGACCTTTTTGTTGGTCTCTTGTGAATCTCTTTCGGTCTTTTTTTTATCACATTTCTCCTTTTTGCCGAGACACGTGATCGACTTAAACTTGCACTGCGAGGATCATGAATATGCC
Source organism: Metschnikowia borealis (assembly GCA_002374385.1). Classification (NCBI taxonomy): domain Eukaryota; kingdom Fungi; phylum Ascomycota; class Pichiomycetes; order Serinales; family Metschnikowiaceae; genus Metschnikowia; species Metschnikowia borealis. Next base: position 34,988 of record NKZC01000125.1, on the reverse strand, counting down.
CGAAACGAACCCAGGAATTGGTTCTTCCATTAATCCTTCCAATAGCTCGATTTTTTCTCTTCCATTTGCCCTTACCTTTTTTTTTCTTCTTTAAATTATTCCCCTTTTCGTATTACGCTTCAATTCATTGGTTGCCGTACTTCTCTTTTAGGAATCGGATGCTTCTCTTTTGGTGTGGTTTCTGTTTCGGACTGGATTTCTGTTTTGGTTTCTTTTTTGCGCGACTTTTCTGATTAGCCTGCCTTTATCGCATGGACTGCACATGAGTGGTCCTCCACATTGTCATGTGACGCCAAGGGTGGCTCTTTTCGGTTCTAGTATTGTTTCAGGCTCGAAACAACCTTATTATAAAGTCCCAATTCTACCTCCAAGGCGGTGACCTCATAAATATATCCGCTCCGCTTTGAGCTTCCTTTTTAAGGCACATGCGCTCGGAGTTCCAGTGAGTTTCTCACGCGAAGAGTCACCCGGCGCTATGTGCAGGAAAGGCCTGGATCCAATGGTTTTTTTTTTTTCTTCGCCTGACCGGTCGCCTGACTATTTGCTTGAGCGCCTGCACAGAAGATTCGGGTCCTTAATTTTTGCATTGCTCCCACACCCACTTTCTTTCTATTTCACATTTGTTTCTGATATTCCAACTCTTGCCTTTTTGGGTTTGGAGCATTTGTCGTGCTGACCTCATGACCAAATTGCGAGCACTGCTAACACCGATGCAGGGCCTGCATGCGGCTCTTATCCGCCAATGGAGCGCGGGTTAAATCTAATCGCAAATGTCGCCGTCGTGACTCCGATCGCATGCGTATTGTCATGTCGCATTTGTGGCCCATGTCGTAGTTCATGTCGTAAGTCCGGAGTAGCGTGTGATTTCCCCCTTCGTATGCCGTCTTTTTGTTGTATGTTGTCCTTTCGTATGTCGACCATGTCGTGTAGGCCTTTGGTGTGTCGACAATATGGTGTAGTCCTTTGGTATGTCGACAATATCGTGTCGTCTATATCTATGCCGTCCATATCGTATGCCCATGTCGTATCGCCCCCTAATACGAGCTAATGTCGCCCATACCGTATGTCGTCCATACCGTATGTCGCCCATACCGTATGTCGCCCATACCGTACGTCGTCCATACCGTATGTCACCCATACCGTATGTCGCCCATATTATATGTCGCATCTTGGCTGCACGCATTGCAACCACTAGCTCGCCACCTCAATTGACAGCCATCCTTCACACCCCTTAATCCCCTTTATATAATCCTCAGTATCCCCCTTAATTAGTGAATCTTAAAGAAAACACAATCACCTATTGATCACCCATTCATTCACAATCACACTGTTCCACATTCACAATGACTTTGATCACCCATTGGTTCACAATCTAATCGACGTCAAACAATAAATACAATCCTTAATCAAGGTCTCGCCGTTGACCTAATACTTTCCATATGGTGGCGGATCCAAGCCACTTGTCAATCACTAACCAAACGCTAGCCAAGCCAGTTTAATCCTTCAAATTTCGAAAGCCTTCTGATTCCAAATCCAAATGCTTTTACTCTGTTGCTTGTTTCGGGGGTTACCCAAAAAGAGTGTCTATATTCCTCACTTGTGGTGGTTATAATTGGGGGCTCAACAATTGCAGCCAGAAGCAGGTGCGTACACATAGTGCCATTTTCTGTATATAAATCTCGTGACAGAGGTGTACTGGTGTAAGGGTACACGCGTGTGGGGATGTACGGATGTACTGGTGCTGGGCGCACCCCAGACTGAGCCGCACCATCGCTTCTCCACACCACCATCACCATCCGAACTGCAGGCAACACCCTATGCATCCCGTTGCTTCCGAAACCACTCTGCTTCTCGCCCACGTCCCCGAGAATGAAGGGTCGGGAAATGAGGCCGACCAATCCGAAAGTCAAAGAATATGTCAGCGAATCAGCCAGAGAAACGAAAGCCACCGGAATCAAGGTGAAGGAACCGGAATTGAAGGAACCGGAATCGAAGGAACCGGAATTGATAGAATTCATAGAATTAACCGGATTAACCGGAATGACCAAAAAGTTGGCCAAGAAAATGACCAAGAGATAATTCAAAACCAGGAGAGAAGCCAAAGCATTGAAATTCGGAGATCTCGAAGCACTGGAAGTGGAATTGAAGGAAATGGCAGAGACAGAAATGAACGAAGTGTAAATAGAAGCGGAAATGAGGCTGGAAATAGAATAAAAGGAAATATTCATGGAAGAACTGGAAATGGAGACGAATTTGAGACTAGAATTGGATCTGGGACTAGAAGTGGGACTGGAACTGGAACTGAAATTGAAAATTTAAGTGAAACTGGGACTGGAGCTGGAAATGGAAGAAACGAAACCCTCCCTAGTCTTCGCTCCCATAATCTTCTGGCTCCGGTGGTGTCGATGTTGGCTATAGGAGGCACCATTGGAACCGGGCTCTTTTTCTCAATCTCCAAACTCATTGTGAGTGGCCCATTGATGGCCCTCGCAGCCATGTGCTACGTGGCGTTCTTGGTGGTGATTGTGCTTGAAGTCACGGCCGAGTTGGCAGTGTTTCTCCCCTCCAATGGCCTGATCTGCAAGTTCCAGTTTCTCTTTTTGAGCTACCCCATGGGCTTGGCCAATAGTATCATCTACTGGCTCAGCTGGGGTTTGACCTATGCGCTTGAGTTGCTGCTTCTTGTTCCGATTTGTTCGTTATGGAGCCTGAAGGTTCTGGAGCACCAAACACTGCTTATTTTGGCCTGTGGAGCGCTTTTAACGGCGTTGAACCTTCTTCCGGTGAACCTTTATGGCCGAATCGAATTCTGGATGGCTTTGGTCAAGGTATTGGCCATTTTGGCTTGGATTGTGACTGTAGCAGTTACCTTAGTCTCAGAGGAAAAGTTCTTTTATGTGTGGGTCCAAGATTGGCCCGCCTCGTTTCTAGGAGACCCTCTTCCGGCATCGCAGATGCTTGTGGGGTTCTTGAACTGCCTCATTTTTCTGTCTTTTGTGTTCCAATCCGTGGAATCGATTGCAATTACTACTGGGGACGTGCTCCTGCCGGAAAAAACCATCCCAAAAGTGACTCGGGTGCTTTTCGTCCGCATTGTCGTGTTCTACCTTGTTTCGGTGTTCCTCCTTTCGGTGCTGGTCCCCTATAACGACCCAGGGCTCGTGAGCCTGGACTTGTCGAACTTGCTCTCGTCGCCGTTCCTCATTGCCTTGTTGAATCTCGGGTTCAGCAGCTCCGGAACGCTTCTTCTGGCGTTCAACTTCGTCATTCTCAGTGCCATTCTCTCCGCTGCAAACTCAAACATCTACTTTGGATCCCGGTACTTGGAGTCAATGGTAGCTTCGCATGCAGGCACCCGGTGGCAGTTTTTGGCCCGGCGAAACGATCAAAACGTGCCCCAAACTGCTGTTGTTTTCACCGCCAGTTTTGGTCTCGTGGCGCTTTTCCTCCGCTTCAGCTCCGTGCAGGCCGTCTTCAACCTTCTCCTCACGTGCTGTGCCTCTGCTGGAATGCTCATGTGGTGTCTCTTATGTGTATCACATATCCGGTTTCGGAAAGCGTTACGGGTGCAAAAAATCCCATTGGGCCGCTTGAAGTACTGCTCGGAATGGCGGCTTGGCTTCTGGAGCTACTTTGCCCTGGTCAATTTGACGGCCATTTTATGCTTAAACGGATTCACAAATTATTGGAATTTCACGTGGTCGGCTCTTTTAGGCAGCTACATGACGCCAGCAACGTTTTTCTTGTTGTGGGCATATTTGCAGTACTCGGAAAAAGAGGGTTTTGTCGATTTGAACGAGATCTACATGGGATCCGGCAACCTTAGGCCTCAGGAAATTCAAGAAAGTGACTGATGAGTTGAGGAGAGAAAAGAGAAAAGAGATACAGACATATATACCTTGAAAAAGATGAGTTTATGAAGAGATGACAAAATTTACAGATCAAAAAGGACAAAAAGACAAATAAACCTCTTACTAGGCCTTGAAGAATCTACTCCTACATTTCTACCTTTTCTAACTGGAGTTACCGGAGTTGGGACCACAATCTCGTTTCTCAGGAGAGGAAATATGATAACAAACATTCGGGGTCATATACTTGAGAATGGACGAGGTGAGAAGAGAGCGTTTAAGAGAGAAAAAGAGAAGAACAGATATTGATGAATAGATGGCTATGACGAGAAGAAGAAGAAGAGAAGATATCCATTGATATACTGATACTGACGGACATAATGGAGATGACGGAGATAGTGATACTGATTGAGATGATGGAGATGACGGAGATAGTGATACTGATTGAGATGATGGAGATGGATTCTGAACCATCACAAGGGCCCAATGAGAAATCGTATCTTTTGACATGATCATACAAATTAATTGTCTATTGACAGCGAATCATTAATAGTGTGTCAAACGACATAGTTAGATTGTCTAATGGTGGAGTGTCTGACGACATAGTTGATTGTCCAATGGTGGTGTGTCTGACGACATAGTTGATTGTCAGAGCGAGTCATGAAGGAGCAGAGCTCGCAACCACGACTGTGATGACCAGCGCTCATAACCACGACCCTGCACCGCAGACCTCATAACCAGAGCACCCACAAATTGAGTCGCCACCTCCCACCCAAACAGCCAAAATTAGTACTGGGGACTAGTGCTATGCGCTACAATCTGAATTTGTGACAGCTACTGCAGTGCAAATCGGAATGACTCAGGATTGGGCGACGGGAACGGGTGATTGGGCGATATCTAGACCCGTGCACCAGAGCAAGTGGGTCTCGCGATGCAGGGAAGAAATGGGACCATTGGGCAGGCCTGGATGCATTGTGTGCAGTACCGCGAAAAAGGATCTCTGGGGCACTCTCCATCAACTTCCTCCGTCCAGCGTCGATACCCCCAAACCCCGGATCCAATGAGTTTTCTTCGCAGAGACAAGTCCAAGTCTCAGTTGCTGCTGCAATCTGCAGGACAGAGGCAGCCCACCGACGGTTTGTGTGGCATTGAAGAAACCCACGCCGGTTTTTCTGGCCCCCCCGCCGAGCTGCACAAGGTTTCCGAACTTGACTCTTTGAGGCCCCGTTCCGACTCCAAACGCTCTGTTTCTGATCTTAGAAGGGTTGATTTGAGGAGGTCGGATTCCAAGATGTCTTTTTCCGAATCCAGGATGGGTTCTGAGCAAAAAACAGGTGTTTCTGAGCAAAAAACGGGTGCTTCGGACCAGAAAATGGCTTTGTCCGACCCCAAAACTCCCGACCCCGAAAATCCTGGATCGAGAAAGTCAATTTCAGATCCAAGAGCCTCAGTTTCCGATTCCAAAAAGTCGTTTTCTGCCTCACCAACAGGTTCTGACCCAAACACCTCAGTTTCCGACCCAAGAACTTCGGTTTCCGACCGCAAGAAATTTCAAGCTCCAAGACAAGAGCTCAAAAGACCAGACCCCAAAAAGTCCGTTTCGGATACCGTGGCCAATGTGCAGTTTAGCTCACGTGAACAGTGTCGGGAGGCAAGGGAAGCAAGGGAAGCACGGGAAAACCAGGGCCAAACCCAAGGCCAATCACGTGAAAACCAATCCCAGAAGCGTGAGAATCAAGGCCTGAAAAGTGACGTTGAAAAAGACAGTGAAAACCCCGTTCTTTCCTTCCTGTTTAGGAATACACCCTCCCGAAGACACACGACGCAGTCCCAAACGTCTATTCCTTCGTTTTTCTCCGGGTTTACAGCCAAGGAACTGCCGAGTGCAACGTTCACCCAGGCTAATGCAGCTCCGCCGCCGATTTCGCCCAACACACAGGAGTTCGACGATTCTCACTTGAAACGGTTTGCTCCGGGCCAAACCCCGACGGAAAACTACTCCCCCAGGCTGTCGTTTGCCAACTTGGCCCTCTTGTCAAACCACTCCCAGGTATCTCCTCAGGCTCCCCACGATGGCTACAGAGGGTTCCACAAAAAAGGGTCTTTCTCCAATGTGCCTCCTCTTCAACAGCCAATCAGACCTCGGTTCAAGAAAAAGGGTGGCAGTTTGCTTGGCAAATTGATTCATTCCAACCGCAAGGAGTCCGACCCTTCCATTGACCTGAACGACGATCTGGGGTCAGAGACAGGGGTATCTGCAGGAATATCCGGAGGAGGAAACTCCAATCTAGGCAACTATAGCTCGTCTACAGGAACAGCCAATCCCAGCTCATCCCCTTCCAACCGGAAAAGTGTCAGTTCCACTGGCTCAGGAAAACACAAGTTTCGGTTGTCTTCAATCACATCCCACCACCTCCATCACTTTGGAGACCTGCACAGAGCCGCTAGTTTATCTGAAGATTCCGACAAAATGTCCGATCGACTGTCGGGGCCAAACTCGAAGCACAATTCCGTTTCGGGCCCCACGGGGCCGCTGCCTGAAAGTTCTTCCATGGGGAAATCCATCCTGGGGCCTGTTCCCACGCTCAAACGCTTGGCCTCTGAGAATTCTTCCAAAGTGTTTGACCTTAATTTGAATTTCGATGAATTGCTGGCCATTTTGAAGGAGCCTCCTGCGGTGCTGCAGACGAGCAAGGAGATTCCCGAAGAAAACACCATGGCCGAGTCTCCCGTGGTTTCAAAACACCACGAAAAGCATTCCGCTTGGAAAGCTCCAGATTCCTGGGACGTTACCGATACCCAGGCTCCCGTGGACATTATTTCGGTGCTCTCAGAGCTGAGTGACTCCGACTCCGACAAAAAACCACAGAAAACTTGGATCATGAACCCATCGGGGGTCTCATCTCGAAATTCCATGGTTTCTGAGGAACAAGGTCAAGTTATGGCCGAAAGCACGGGTTTGGGCACCGATAAAAAGCCCAAGAGAAAGCTGGAGCACTTGCTGTTGCTCCCACAAAGAGCATTGCCAATTTTGTACGGACACATTCTGAGTTTACAGGACGAGCCTTGTCTGGGCAAGCAAAGGGGCCCCAGCTACATCATCCGGATCTTTAAGGAGGACAATACGTTCACTACAACGGCATGTCCACTCGGAACTACCACGGCCGAGCTCCTTGGAATCATCAAAAAGAAGTTTTTCTGGGACTCCATCTCGAACTACCAGTTATCATTATACGTGGGAAGCAACGTCAAGGTTTTAGAGCCGTTCGAGAAGCCTATCCAGATACACACTGGATTGCTCAGTCTCAGTGGTTATACCAGTAAGGACAATATGCGGATGATTGGACGGGAAGACATTTTGTCCATCTGCAAGTTTGTGGTGGAAAACACGGCCTTAAGAAACATTACCTTTGAAGAAGAAGCTTCTTTATCCAAGGATTACGTCAACGTGGACATTTCCAGCCGCAACTTGAAGACTATTCCCATCATTTTCCACCAGCACACCTATGAAATCGAAAAGTTGAATGTTTCAGATAACCCGGCCATCTACATCCCATTGGATTTCATTCAATCGTCCACCAATTTGTGGAGCATCAAGTCGTCGAGGAACGGAGCGTCCAAATTCCCAGTGAACTTCTTGGAGGCTTCTGAGTTAACGCATTTACTGGTGGATCAGAACTTTTTGGACGAAATCCCGGCTCGTTTGAGTCACCTAAAGAAATTGGAGTATCTTCAGCTCAACTCTAACCAGCTCTACTTTTTGCCTAAGAGTTTCGAGCGCCTTAAGACGCTCACCACATTGAATTTGTCCTCCAACTACTTCCAGGTGTACCCCGAGAGCATCAACGAACTCACCAATTTGCAGGACTTGGACCTCTCGTATAACGATTTGGCCAAAATCCCGGATTCCATTGGAAACCTCCACAAATTGACCAAATTGAACTTCAGCACCAATAAACTCAGCAAAGCCCTTCCCAAGGGCATGAGCAAATTGACGCATTTGAAGCGGTTGGATATCCGGTACAACCAGATCTCCAACATTGACGTTTTGGGATCTCTTCCTAATTTGGAGGTGTTTTACGCATCCAAAAACGCCATTTCCAGTTTCAGTGATAAGATGGAGAAGTTGCGCCTTTTGCATTTCGACCGGAACCCCGTGACGTCTTTGGAGTTCGAGGTCATGCTCCATATGCTTACAGTTCTCGACCTTTCAAAGGCCAAAATCACAGCTTTGCCTGCAGAATTCATTGGAAAGATTCCTCATATAGAGAAGTTGGTGTTGGATAAAAACCATTTGGTGACACTTCCGGATGAAATGGGCAATTTACCCAGGTTGACACATTTATCGCTTTTCAGCAATAATATCCAGAACATTCCTGCTTCCATTGGCCAGCTCTTTTCCTTGCAATACTTGAACTTGCACTCCAACAATATCGGAGTATTGCCTGCTGAGATCTGGAACTTGAAGAACTTGACGTACTTGAACATCTCGTCCAATATCTTAAGCCAGTTCCCCAAACCCACGTTTGCAGTGGCCAAGAAAATGTCATCGACGGCCAACTTCAACCTCGAAGCTCTGGAAAATAGTCTGCTGGAAAGACCTGGTGCCACGTGCCTCCGGGACAATTTGCTCTCGTTGAGTGCTGCAGATAATAGCCTCACGGACGAGTCGTTTGAGTCTATTGCGCTTTTGTCCAACTTGCGTACATTGAATCTCTCCTACAACGATATCACGGAGATCCCCGAGGGTGCTTTAGCTCGCTTAACTCGATTGTCTGAGCTTTTCTTATCAGGAAACTCGCTTACGCGGCTTCCATCGGAAGATTTGGAGAATTTGACCGATTTAAGGTGGCTTTACTTGAACAACAATAAGTTCCCCACGCTTCCCCCCGAATTGAGCAAGTGTCAGCTTTTAACCCACCTCGATGTGGGCTCCAACCTCCTTCGTTACAATATCGCCAACTGGCCCTACGATTGGAACTGGGCCTACAACAAGAGATTGCGGTACTTGAACTTTTCCGGAAACAAGCGGTTTGAAATCAAGCAGAGCTATGTGCAGAACAGCGAGACCGACGAGACCTACGACAATCTCTTGGTGTTGAAGGAGTTGCGGGCTATTGGTTTGATGGATGTGACGTTGACGTCGCCCAATGTGCCGGACCTGACGGTGGACGTGCGTTCCCGAACCACCTCCTCAGAACTGGACAACGTGGGCTACGGAATAGCGGATTTCATGGCCAACCACGAGACCATAGCATTCCGCGATGCGTTCATCCAGAAGTTCCGGGGCAACGACAAGGAGATGTTGATTTTGTCGTGTGACGGGATCGGGGCTACGAACGCATCTACTGGTGGGCACCTTATTTCGTATTTGGCCAAGCAATTGATAGTGCCGTTATTCACTGCGGAATTGGACAAGATCTCCAGCGATGAAGATATTCCCGATGCGTTGAGACGGTCGTTTTTGGGCCTTAATAACCACATCAATTCCGTGCTTGCTAATAAGAAACTGGGTTTCTTCACCAACTCAACGCAGTTCCCCGATTTGAACGACTTGAAGTTATCGGAAGATGCCGTGAAAGGAAGTTGTCTTTCTGTGCTCTACATCAAAGAGGGCATCATCTACCTGGCCAATGTCGGGGATATCGAGATTGTGATATCCAGAAACAACACCGACTACAAGCTATTAACCACCAAACACGACCCCACGCTGCGCAAGGAGTTCGAGCGAATCAGAGCTTCTGGAGGTTATGTTTCCGGAGATGGAGCCTTGGACGGCGTGTTGCACGTGTCTCGAGGCGTTGGTTTCTTCAACTATATCCCCCACACACACAGTGGTCCGTCAATCTCCATCTACGACACTGCAGGCGGTGACGTTGTGATCATTATGGCATCCCGTGTACTCTGGGACTATTTGACTTATGATTTGGCCGTGGACATTGCCAGACAGGAACAGGACGACCCCATGGTGGCTGCAGAGAAGTTGAGGGACCATGCCCTTTTCTACGGTGCTTCCGATAAGATGTCGGTGACGGTGGTGTCGATTGGCAACGCCAAAAAGAGCCAAAAAGCACTTTCGTCGTACGTCAATTTGGGCAAAGATAGTGGCGGATTCCAGGGCCGCAAGAGACGTGAAAGAGGAGCGCAGGTGGGAGATCTGGCCTTGAGGCGGCTTAACGACGAGATCGATCCTCCCGTGGGCGACTTGGCGTTGGTGTTCACCGATATTAAGAACTCCACGCTTCTCTGGGATGCGTACCCCGTGGCCATGAGATCTGCCATCAAGTTACACAATACGATTATGCGGAGACAATTGCGGATTGTGGGAGGCTACGAGGTCAAGACGGAAGGAGATTCGTTCATGGTGTCGTTCCCCACGCCGACGTCTGCCCTCTTGTGGTGTTTCAATGTGCAGAACCAGCTCTTGACCGAGGACTGGCCCACACAAATCCTTGAGACAAACGAGTGTTGTGAGGTCACAGACAATGCAGGAAAGATCTTGTTCCGGGGTCTCTCGGTCCGTATGGGTATCCATTGGGGCTCGCCGGTGTGTGAGCCGGATATGGTGACGCGGAGAATGGACTATTTCGGGCCCATGGTCAACCGGGCGTCCCGTATCGAGTCCAGTGCCGATGGAGGACAAATTGCCGTGAGTACGGATTTCCTCCATGAGATGGAGCAGCTCTATTTCCTCCATGAGCAAATTGAGTCCGGGGCCGTGAGTGCCCAGGCCGGATTTGAAGGCAATGCCGGGGCACGAGAGATTATTGGCAACGAGATCCGGGCGTTGGAGGAAATCGGGTGTGAGTACTTTGAGTTGGGAGAACGCAAGCTTAAAGGCTTGGAGATCCCCGAGAACATTGTGCTTGCGTTCCCATCCAACTTGGCGATCCGGTACGAGATCTTCATGAAACGGCTCTCACAGGACGACGAGTACCTGGGCCGCATTGTGGGGGCGCTTCCTGTGGAGCTGATCTTCAACCTCCGGTCGCTCCTGCTCCGGTTGGAGAACATCTGCCTGGTGTTGAACGCAGGCTTCACACTCAATGAGGATACGTACCAGCGGCCCAGCGGCGAGATGTACCAGACCACGGTGAAGAAGAACGTGCAGGAGCACGACCTTGTGACGTTGTTCAACCACTTGACCACGCGGCTTGAACACTCCGTGGCAGCGTTGGAGATGCGGCAGGCGTACCATGAGATGAAGGGGCAGAAGCACATCGACTTCACTCAGGACTTGCCGATCTGGAAAGTGGTGGACGATATCAAGCAGGTGATGAAGTCCATGAAGCCCGAAGCCGAAGCCGAAGCCGAAGCCAAAGCCGAAGTCGAAGCCAAAGCCGAAGTCGAAGCCAAAGCCGAAGACGAAGCCAAAGCCGAAGACGAAGCCAAAGCCGAAGTCGAAGCTGAAGCCGAAGCCGAAGCCAAAGCCTAGATCACGAGAACGTGACCAGGAAAGAAAGAATAGGGAAGTTCCAAGAATAAAGTTCAAGCAAGTGAGCTAGGATTATAATCGTTTGGTAGTAAGACGTCTTATCTACTCTAGTGTGCAGTACGATTATAGTGCCGAATGCACTCCTCTACAGTCCTAGATCTATTATCGATTGATACTACGCTATGAGAGTTAGTCTATAGGTGAAACGAGTCCAAGGAATCCCTAGTATATATAGGGTGCTCTGGATTCAAGGGGATCACCAACACCAGAATCTTACGGACTCGCTGGTATAAACCAGCACAACTCTAACGACAATGTGAAGAGGACAAAATCAAATACCTCGGCTTCCCTTTGCAACACTTGGATTGGGATAAGGAAATAGAGAAATTGGTGGGGTTACTCCAAAGCACGAACATTCGGCGGCTTGGCTTGACTCACAGGGCTCATGACATCAACACATTTCCTTATTCAAAGCTTTATTACCGTGGTCTTCGTCAGCCGATCCTTTATCACTGATCAAAAAGCTTAAATCGTTAGTGAAGAACTTCTTTCCAAAATTGGGAGGAGATAAAAGCTTTGCAAGGATTGAGCATGGTGGTTTTGGTGTCATAGATATCCAAATGCAATTGGAGGGTCTACGTGCTGGTTTAAATCACAAGGTTTTGGGGGATTTGGGGGAAAGACGATAACTCGTTGTTTACTCTTTTTAGAGCGAACATCCACATATCTTCATTACTTTATTTGAAGAACAAGTCACATATTCGGGAACTTTATGGAGAACAGGTTCGAGTGTTTTTGTGGTGGGCTTTTTTGACGGATATCGAGGAGTACTCAAGACACAAGAAGACCTTTCGGCACGGCAAAATGTCGGCCATTCAAAGTGGTCTTCGTGGTTATGCCAGAGAGTACTCAACTCCTTATTTCAACATTTCAACCAACAAATGCAGGATATTGTGGTATACGATGAGGCCAAATAATGTTCCATTGTTAAATACCTAAACATTTTTTCATAAAATGATTTACATTAATTATGGACGAGGGCTCCCCATAATTATATCGATGCTTCGCCGGGATAAATTTTAAATCATAAATTGAGACGGTTGGAAGGTTAACTTTAAGCAGTATAGCTTTAATTATAACTTAGTTTCAACTTTTGTTTTAGTGTATATTAATATACAAGGATATGTAAGTTGTACCTTACAAGACCAAAGTCTGATATGACGGGGACACCGCAGCTTTTATACTTTTTGTTCGTCTAAGGTCTGCACAGCCTTATTGTTCAAAGAATGTGTTCAGCCCTCTTGTCTTTCAGTGGCCTGATTACAACATATCCACGAAGTACCTTTCCTCCGTACATGCTAGGTACTCGTTGACAGTAACCTTTCCGTCTTATGGGACTGTATATTGCAATTTTCAATAGGTGTCTGGCAATTGGTGTTAAGAGTTGCAATATGCACTCCCGTAATCTGGAAGGGTTCCCAATTAGTTTTCAAGCAAGGCACAATTTCAGAGTTTCAGTGATCGTCTTGATCGCTGATATTCTTATCTGTATGTAAACTTATAGGAGATCCTTGTATCTTAACACAGTGTTTCGATAATCTCTTATAAGAATATTCTCATTCCTTCTTAAAGGCTCCAGCGTTTCCTCTTCAGTCTCTTATCGACAATATCTTCTCCAAGACAACGCCCAGAGCTAGACGAGCTAGACTAGAGCCAGACGAGCTAGACAAGAGCCAGACGAGCCAGACAAGAGACAGACAAGAGCCAGACGAGCTAGACGAGAGCTACCCCAGAGCTACCCCAGAGCTAGACGAAAGCCAAGAGAGGCTTCGCCCCGGCTTACCCTCTTCAACAATACTCACCTTTGTTTCATCTGTATACAGTCACATGAACATGCCGTACACCTGCTTGTACTGGTTCCTCAAGTTCAACAGATGCTGTATACTCTCACCTCACCTCACTCTCACTCTTGTCTATGCTCTTGTCTATTTCGTAGGGCAAAAAACATATCTCCACCTCGTAACAATGTTTAGCTTTCTTGGCAGGAGGTTTGTGGTAAATGCCACATAGCCGCCACGCTTCAATTTACGAGTAAAACGGTCCAGGCCCAACCATGCCCTTCGTATCCAAATCCAATGGAGAAGGATGGATATCAGGTCCAAACACTAATTCCTTCCTGTAAATCCCACATAAAGCCAGTCAAACATCTTTAGAGCATAAGCGTAGTTCACGTCACGATTGACCGTCAGCTTGGCTGTAAAACCACCCCAGATAGCTTTCTTCCGGTGCCAACTTGTAAAGTATCACTTGGTGTTCCCACCATGCAGGAACCGTGTTGTTGCAAACACGCAGCTTGGAAGACTGCAAATTTCAGCTTATGTTTTTTGTATATATTAACATACAGGGATATGTAATTTATAGCTTACAAGACCAAAGTGCGAGAAATGTCGAGGTGGATGTAGCAACCTGCATACAATGCCCGAGGATCCTGCATACAATACCCAAGGAGCCTGCATATACTAGCATCTCAGTGTCGAGCCTTCTCCTTTACTCTCGTGTATACAGGAATGCGAGTGCGTCCATTATCTAACAACTCCTTTAAGTAAGGCAGCGAAGTTGTTATACTCATATGTCTTATTCCCATGATAACTAAACTAGGGTTCACGTGATTGACCTCTTTATCAAGACCATCATAAGAAAGGGTTCACGTGATTGACCTCTTTATCAAGACCATCATAAGAAAGGGTTCACGTGATTGACCTCTTTATCAAGACCATCATAAGAAAGGGTTCACGTGATTGACCTCTTTATCAAGACCATCATAAGAAAGGGTTCACGTGATTGACCTCTTTATCAAGACCATCATAAGAAAGGGTTCACGTGATTGACCTCTTTATCAAGACCATCATAAGAAAGGGTTCACGTGATTGACCTCTTTATCAAGACCATCATAAGAAAGGGTTCACGTGATTGACCTCTTTATCAAGACCATCATAAGAAAGGGTTCACGTGATTGACCTCTTTATCAAGACCATCATAAGAAAGGGTTCACGTGATTGACCTCTTTATCAAGACCATCATAAGAAAGGGTTCACGTGATTGACCTCTTTATCAAGACCATCATAAGAAAGGGTTCACGTGATTGACCTCTTTATCAAGACCATCATAAGAAAGGGTTCACGTGATTGACCTCTTTATCAAGACCATCATAAGAAAGGGTTCACGTGATTGACCTCTTTATCAAGACCATCATAAGAAAGGGTTCACGTGATTGACCTCTTTATCAAGACCATCATAAGAAAGGGTTCACGTGATTGACCTCTTTATCAAGACCATCATAAGAAAGGGTTCACGTGATTGACCTCTTTACCAAGACCATCATAAGAAAGGGTTACGCCGTCCTTATGTATCCAGGATCTCGGTTGCTATGTTAACCAAGATGCAGGGTACTTCCATTCCTGTCTCAGGCTGTCGTGGACACCTTCCCGAGCAGTATTGGAAATGTGCTCATCTGCACATACAGCCAGTGTTCATTCAACCCTTGCTTGCCCCCTATACGACCATGAAATTGCCTCTTTTATTCATGTGCCCACGGCACGTGATCCAAACAAGTACTGATGTCCTGGAACTTCAACAGTACCTCGCCTCCGTACATGCTAGGTACTCGTTGGCAGCAAAACATTGACTATCTTTGCCGAAGATCAAGAACCGCTCATGGGACGACAGGAAAACATACTGGCTATGATTAGCAGGGACTTATAATCAGGTTTGAATTCATCAGCGAACTCACTTGATGGGCTCTGTTCTTCTCTAGAACGACAGGAAAACATACTGGCTATGATCAGCAGGGACTTATAATCAGGTTTGGATTCATCAGCGAACTCACTTGATGGGCTCTGTTCTTCCCTAGAACGACAGGAAAAGATACCCGCTATGATCAACCGGGACTTATAATCAGGTTCGAATTCATCAGCGAACTCACTTGATGGGCTCTGTTCTTCTCTAGAACGACAGGAAAACATACTGGCTATGATCAACCGGGACTTATAATCAGGTTTGAAACTACTTGAGGTCCCCGTGCTCCTCATAGTTTCTGCTAATCCTCAGTACTCGTCATATGAATAGCTGGATCTTAGCTTTTGGCTAAGGGTTTGGCCTCCGACATTTCACGCTGCCGTCCAAAGGAGGTATTCTCACAGTTTCAAAGCTGACTTCTTCCCCTACCCCTTGGAAAGCCCTCGAGGACGAGATAGCAGCTTTTTATTGATGGCTTCAAAGAGTTTGGCTTCATCAAACGCGTCGAGGCCGTCGTCGAATCTGGCTTCCTGGTGTAAAACCATGTTTCAAGAACAACAGTGGTCGATGGCTTCATCTACGACACTCCAATCTCTACCACCAACTACACCATTGAGTTGAGTGGTTTTTTCAAGGCTACCCAATCAGGTTTCCACAGCCTCTCGCTTACTGCTGACAACGGAGCTTCTTTGCAGTTCGGGTCTGGCCAAACTTGCTGCGACGATGCATAGGGAAGTGTTTCAGTCCACTTCCATGTGAACACTCTTGGTGCTAGTGGAGGCGGTGCAACTTGGAAACCAATAGAAAGAAAGCTGACTTCTATTTGCAAGAAGGTGTTTACTACCCTGTGAAGATCATCACGTTCAACTGGTTCCAGCATGGGGGGTTGGGTGTGTCTTTGATCATGCCCGATCCGACTGAATTGGCTGACTTTTCCACTAACATCTTTGAGTTGATCTTTGAAGAAAACTGTGTCGGTAGCGTGGCTTCCATTCCAGAAGTGGTTTCATCTTTTTCTGAATGTGAAATAGCTACATCTGCTGAACAGGAAATGTTCTCCATTATTCAATATGAGATGACAACATCCATGGTTCCTGTGACTTCGTCATCTATTGAATACTATCCAACTATCATACTCTTGTCTATACTCTCACTCTACAGTTTCTTTATTTGTGCTTATAGGAGTTACCAAAATTTTCAGAAGAGACTGGTTTGGTTAGCCGATTGGGACACAAGTATACGGACCCCTGCAGCCAATGGCCATTGTTAATTTAAAGATTATGACTGGTCTTGTTCCACACAGACTGCATACTACATCGCTTCACCTGTGAACCTGACCTAAATGTAGTGGTGCCAATTATTTAAGAAACTATAATTTATTGGTGTAAACAACGACTGGAGCTTTCCTAGTTCCCATAATAAATGTCTCTTTGGGTAAGACTCTAACAGTGTTTTGGTACTGGCACTAATCAGCTGACCAGTCACGTGACTTTACTTTAAAATTCCCGGTCACGTGTCAAATCACGTGTTGTTGCACATGACCCGCATCACGGCCAATCTCTCCTCCTAACACCACTATGGAGATTCCTCGCCACATATACCCCGAACGAGAGCGGCCGGCGGGTCGGCGGACCGTGCCGTGGATCCGCGAGCCTTCATTTGGTAGTACTCTCGGCCAGTGGTCGTCGGCGCTTACTTCTGGCGCTACGCTTGCTATCGGCCCCGCCGATCTCGTGCACCAGGGCCAGCACGACGGCGAAAAATCTGGCCGGTTCCTCGGGGCGTCATTTATGGCTCATACCGAGCTGCTGCTGGCGAAGGAGGATGAACACCAGGCGGGCTACTTCCATTTCTGTAATGGCATAGATTATACACAGGGAGCGGGTGCTTTGGAGCGGTATGTGGTTCTGGCGGTCGGGGCGAGTTTTTCCGGGCCCGAACGAGTGGATTTGGGCGATTCCGACGCTCGGAGTCGGGCCTCCGGCGAAAGTGGCTTCAGTATGGCCGAATCGACGGCTTCTGAGGCCGAAAATAGCCCCAGAACGGGTTTGTCCGATGCGGAAGCTCATGGGAACCGAAGAGTGGAGCGAAGTTTCCTGGGGCATTTAAAGGAAGATGGGCATTTGGGGCGCCGCCTGGGGGTGTACGAATACGGCAATTATTCGGACGGGGCCGATGTGCGGGGCACCAGCCGAAAACAGACCATCGTGACTGTGTGCACATATAATGCCTTTGTCCGGAGCGAGTTTCGGGCCCGCTTTGTGATTGCCAAGACCCGCAAAGGTGCCGTTTCATTGGATCCTTCATACCTGGTGTTTTCGTTTGCCCTGAAAAGACTGCATACATATACACGTGTCTCTGTGCAGGACATACCTGATCAATTCTGGGCAGAATTGGCCGTTCTGTCGCTTGTTCGTCTTTTTGTGGCGGCAGATGATGCCTCCAGACGTGTATGTGGTACGGTTCTCTTGGATGATATGGTGGTACTGCACGCAAGCCTCCGTCGGGCTATCAACCTCGTGGTATCGTTACTTCCAAAAGGCCACGTCTTGGGGACGCGTCAATCGTCCGGAGGGAACACAACTGCAGGCGGGGATTTCGTGAAAACAGCCAAATACCGCAATTTGTTGGTGGATACGTTGGTGCGGCTCGTGGCCTTGGACCAAAGCGGTAAGATTGCGGCGGACACCGCAGACGCTATCGGCCGACAGTTCGGGTCCGATTTCGATGTGGCCATCTGCCGTGTTTTAAAGGCGGATTTGGGCCGCAACCACGAGGCAAGGTTCTTGAAGATCGTGAGTGATCACGTGTCCGAAAACGAGACCCTGGGCCAAACAGCTCTCCTACTCCTCGAGCAGACCCGCTTTCTTATCGGAAAAAAAGCCTTTAGGGCTGCCCGGGTGGTGGCGTCTCGGGCCGTGGTGCTTCTCCCGCTCGATTACGAGGCGTGGTACAATTTGGCGCTTTGCTATGTGATGGAGGGGCGCTATGTGCAGGCCATGCAAGCGATCAACCTGTTCCCCATAATTTTTGCCAAAAAAGACCTTTCGGATGCGGATCACGTGGATGGAATCTATGACAGTTTCGCCATGGGTTTCATGGAGCGTGCTGTCAAAGGTAAGGCCATGGATATGACCACTTTTGAGTCGTTTTTCCCTCCTCCAAAGGCGTACGAGCCAAAAAAAGCATTCGAGATCGATGGTTCGAGTGCCAGCAGTTTACACATAGCAAAGGCAGACAAGGGCATAATTTTGGGGAAAGAAAAGGCGGGAAAACTGGGAAAAAGCGGAAAATCAGGAACAGAAAAGGATCTAGGGTCCATCCAGAGAATATGGTACGATTCTTTCCAGTATAATCCTCATTTAAGGCACCCAATCGCCGGTCCATTCCATCGGTCACCTCTTTCTATGGCTACTCCAATGGAATTATCCACTGTGGATCAGAATGTGTTAAGAATATGCAGTCCCAGCTCGGCCAAGCTTCTTCTTGCAGCTCAATCTGCGTCCAACCCATGGTCTTCTATTCTAGATTTCGACTCTCGGTCCACGTGGGGTCGTACATATGATTTGGTGACTTCAATTATTGCATTGATTGGCTGGGACGAATTGGTTTACGTGAAGAACGAGGCTTTTGAGCGAAGTGATGAGGGAATCGGCGCTAAGGATGTGGAGAGTGGGTCTGAAGATGTGGAAAGCGGGTCCGGAGACTCAAACAACGAGTCTGGTGACGCCAAAAATGGGTCTAGTGACGCCAAAAATGGATCTGAAGTAACTAAAAATAGGTCTGAAGTGCCCAAAGGACTGTGCAAAAACTCCCACTTTGTTGTGTCGAACAACTCATCTGTTCTGTGCAAATCCTGGTTCCAACTGCTCCTCCTAGTCATCTACGAAGATCTCCGAGTGCTCATCCAGACGTCCAACGAAGACCATAACCGCAGTGCTCTCTCGTGGCAATTGATCGGACTCCTTGGCTGGTCGTGCAAGTTCAATTTGAAAGATAGCATTTCGTCCATCGTCACCAGTGTCATGGGAGTTTCAGCGCATGGAGGGTTCGATTACTTTGGCACAGTCAAGATGTTGGAGATATATGCAGAGTTTGGGTTCGACGAGTCTCCGCTTGATGCGTTCTGTGAGCCCTATGAAGGCAGGAGCAGGACCAATAAGTTGCTTATTCAGAAAATGTCGCCCAAAGCATATGAAGGGTTCCGAGCGGGGCTCCTAACCGGCCACTTCAGTATCGACACTATACTTCTTTGTCTCGTCAAGCTCATCAGCTATAATCTCCGCTGGTACTGCTACATGCCGGACCACTTGACCACTTCCACGCTTATGAAGCTCTGTGAAGAGCACGATGCCTTGGTGGTACGGTCCCGGCTCCAGATCCTCTTCCGGACCCACGAGAAAGTGCAGAAAAAGCCTCTGGGCTCATTTACCTTGCGGGGCATGTTTGCAGCTCCAAAAACGGCCGAACTCCAGGAGTACGAGTTTGTGCCGTCAGATACAGTGATGGAGTACGTGGACGCCAAGATCCTGTGGATCGAGGCCCTCTCCAGTGATACGCAGAACTGAGTGGATTGGCTCTCTCCAGTGACACACAGAAAGAGATGGAGGTACAGCAATTGGCAGTACAAAAGGAAGCAGATTCAATGATTGCAAGAGCAAAGAGGGATTAACGGAAGCGAATTCAGTGATGCAAAGAGGGATTAACGGAAGCTGAAGAGAAGTAACCAAGAAGCCAAGTACAGAATTGTCAAACGGTAGTTACAAACAGCAGTTGTTAAATGGAAGACCTGAACAAGAGGTAATTGAAAGTACTTGCAGGGAATGAACAGAAGGTATTAGAAAGAACTCAAGAATATAACAACTATACTGCACTACACCACCAATGCACCATTCAAAAAACGCTCTATGATAATGTAGTGTGTTTCCATGTCTGAGTATTCTGTCTAATCTGTCTACTGCCCATACATCTATTCGTCTATTTCTCTAGATCTGTCTAATCTGTCTACTGCCCATACATCTATATTCGTCAATTTCTCTAGATCTGTCTAATCTGTCTACTTCTGTCTATTCCCCTATTCCCCCATTTCTCTAGATCTGTCACATTCTGCCTCATGTCCATGTATTCTGTCTAATTATTTCCAATTCTGTATTGTACTATATATTTCTTTCTAAGCTGTACAGCCAGACCGGTTTAAACAAGGCACTACGCTACGCTATCCTATACATTCACTATAGCACACTCTTTTAGTTGATAAAAAATATTCCACTATGCTTTACTCCACTGTACTTTCCTATGCACTCTTCTCTTCATTCTCTTCTATTCACTCTCTTCTCTTCCCTCTCTTCCCTTCATTCTCTTCTCTTCACTCTCTTCTCTTCCCTCTCTTCTCTTCCCTCTCTTCTATCACTGTTTTACTGTTCCAGAGTGTCTCACGCAGAGTAAGCTACCACCAGTATACTAGCTATACTCCGTAATCGCACAAATAGGGTAATAGTGAGTGGTGGGGCTGTTCCAAAAAAGGACAAGACTCCTGCGTCCAAGTATTGAGCCAATTCATGCATTTAATCTGTCTACCTTCCATCTATGATACTCCACCTTGTACTTTATGTTGTGCTCTATGATACTCCACCTTGTACTTTATGATACTCCACCTTGTACTCCACCTTGTACTTTATGTTGTGCTCTATGATACTCCACCTTGTACTTCATCTTATACTCTATGTTTTACACCACCTTGTACTCTATGATACTCCACCTGTTAGACCCACCATGGGTAAATACACTACCCATAGAGGTATTGTTAGAGCCTACGAATGCCAATGACTCGTCCAAGGCGTCATACCCCGTGACTCGGACTCATCCTTTCGTCTTACCTCGTGACATGGCGTTTAATCGCCATGCTCCACTTCTCTGGTACTCACAGGCTAACTATATAAGTACTCGGATTCCCACCTATTGGGGATCCATCAACGAATGAATATAACCCCAGTACTAGATGTATTCAAGAATCTAACACCACCTTGTACTGTATGATACTCCACCTTGTACTCCACCTTGTACTCTATGTTGTACTCCACCTTGTACTTTATCTTGTACTCCACCTTGTACTCCACCTTGTACTTTATGTTGTGCTCCACCTTGTACTCCACGTGATGCTAACTCTTCCACTACTCCTTTTATAAGTATAAGAGCTCGTGAATGAATAGTGTAGATAAAAAATTAGGGGATGGATTTCCAGACTTAAAGGTCCCAGATGGAAGACTTGGCGATGGTAAGAAAACGTAAAAAGAATAAGTACAAAGAATTATACATGGAGATGGATATAGTGTACAGTGGCTATAGATTTGGTTGCATAGACTTGACGTACTTCTTTTGACGAACTAGCTAAGTGTGGTGTGGTCTATACTCTAGTAGTCGTATATAAAGTAGTTAGTATATAATGTAGTTAGTATATAGTAGTAGTAGTATATAGTTGTATATAGTAGTAGTATATAGTAGTAGTATATAGTAGTAGTGTATAATGTAGTAGTATATAGTAGTAGTATATAGTAGTAGTATATAGTAGTAGTATATAGTAGTAGTATAAAGTAGTTAGTATATAAAGTAGTTAGTATATAAAGTAGTTAGTATATAAAGTAGTTAGTATATCGAAGTGTCTTTACCAGATCGTTTGATAAATCCCAAATCCTAATCCTAAATCCTAATCCTACTAAGTAGTTGATTGTAAGTCTATTGTGAATGAGAAGTTCACAGTAGTAATCAGAGTAGACTAAGCAACCAATTAGGAATCAATATAGTATCAGTTGGTCTCTGTGAGTAGTTCACAAACTCAATACACAGAGTAGACAACTTGGTAGTTCAGTGAGTAGTCAACTAAGTATACTAAGTAGACAAGTAGTTAACTATCCGTCAATGAGTTCACTTAGTACCCGAACATTCTAGACCGTTCCAAGTTTCTAACACAGTACCTTAACTTATCCTCAATATCCAAACCACACCCAACATCCGTAATATTAGGTATCCACATAAAAAACATATTATAGGTTCGTTAATCGGTTATGAGGTGGAAGAATTGCTGGGAGATCCTTTGTGGCCTGCACATAAACACGGTGTTTTTGAGCCGTCAAAATTTCGGTCCCGTCAATGGACCAATTTAGTTTTCGTCAATTTAGACTAACAAACAGTAATATTTGGATTCAAAAAATATAGAGCAAAATGGAGAACAGAAGGAGGGGTACTGGTGTGGAATCAAAAATAGTCCACCTGCGAAAGAGCGGGACCATGCCATTTTATAGACGCCACTTTAAGTTTTTGCTGCCTCCTTTTTGCACCCCGTGTTTCGTAGTAGTATGTAGTAGTCGTATATAGTAGTAGTAGTGTATAATGTAGTTAGTGTATAATGTAGTAGTATGTAGTAGTAGTCGTATATAGTAGTAGTATGTAGTAGTAGTCGTATATAGTAGTAGTATGTAGTAGTAGTAGTGTATAATGTAGTCGTATATAATGTAGTTAGTAAATAATGTAGTTAGTAAATAATGTAGTCGTATATAATGTAGTTAGTGTATAATTGTTAGATTCTTGAATACATCTAGTACTGGGGGTATATTCGTTTGTTGATGCATTTCCAGTAGGTGGGAATCCGAGTACTTATATAGCTAACCTGTGGGTACCAGAGAAGTGATACATGGTGGTTAAACACCAAGTCACGGGTGAGGTGAATGGGCGAGTCAAAGTCACGGGGTATGATGCCTTAGACGAGTCATTGGCATTCGTAGGCTCCACAGATACCTCTATGGCTAGTGTATTTACCCATGGTGGGTCTAACAGTAATGTAGTAGTATGTAGTAGTAGTAGTGTATAATGTAGTTAGTAAATAATGTAGTGAGTATATAGTAGTAGTAGTATATAGGAGTAGTATATAGTAGTAGTATATAGTAGTAGTATATAGTAGTATATAGTAGTAGTATATAGTAGTAGTATATAGTAGTAGTATATATTGTAGTTAGTATATATTGTAGTTAGTGTTAGATTCTTGTTGAACGTATTGTACTAAGTTATCTATTTATCCGTTGATGATTTCTCACCAAAAGGAACCAGTGCGATTTATATAGCTTTAGAAGAGAAACGTGGCAGTGCAAACCCTTCACCAGAACAATGGTGATGATTGTTCTTGGCATCTTCGAAAAAGGGCCATCATTGGTGATGGTCGAACGCCGTGAGATGGCGTTGGTAGTAGCCCTAAATAGGATCGGGCAGAGAGACGTTCTAATCCCTCCATAAGTAGGTTACTACCCATGGCGGATCTGAGAGTTAGTGTATAATGTAGTAGTATATAGTAGTAGTATATAGTAGTAGTATATAGTAGTAGTTAGTGTATAATGTAGTAGTATATAATGTAGTTAATGTATAATGTAGTTAGTAAATAATGTAGTAGTATATAATTGTTAGATTCCTGAATACATCTAGTACTGGGGTATGTTCGTTTGTTGATGCATTTCCAGTAGGTGGAAATCCCAGTACTTATATAGCTAACCTGTGGGTACCAGAGAAGTGAAGCATGGTGGTTAAACGTTTCATCCATGAAAATGATACATGGCTCGTGCTCGTTGGCATATGAGAACATCTCTCTAATTAAACGCACAGACTCATCAATGTATTTGTCCACAATAGCAGAGGCAGGCGAGAAAAAGAAGTTGGCTCTAATAGTAGCCGCCACAGCCTTAGCGAATAACGTTTTACCTGTACCTGGAGGACCATACAACAAGACACCTTTAGGGGGTTTAATACCCACACGGGTGAAAAGCTTTTTTTTCGGGGTTCTTTAATGGCAACTCAATCACCTCACGCAACTCTCTGATTTGTTCAGTCAAACCACCAATTCCGTTGAAGGAAATCTCACCCGGCTCAAACGTGGTCATGTTGTACACCAACAGATCAACCTCTCTGGGCAAGATACGCATGATGGTCAAGGTGGTCATGTCTAAAGACACACGGACACCGTTTTGTAAGCTCTCCTTCTTGATGGTGTTACGGCTTCCCACAATGTAACGCGGCCCATTGGAGGCTTTGACGATGTATGTGTCATCAGTTAATTGCTTCAACACCTCACCGACTATTTGTCCAACAGATTGTAAAGCCTTGATATCATTCTCTGTCTTCTCCGGGAAAGGTGAATGGGTGAGTCCAAGTCACGAGGTATGATGCCTCGGACAAGTCATTGGCATTCCCAGGCTCCACAGATACCTCTATGGGTATATGTCTACCCATGGTGGGTCTAACAGTAATGTAGTAGTTAGTATATAGTAGTAGTATGTAGTAGTAGTTAGTATATAGTAGTAGTATGTAGTAGTAGTTAGTATATAGTAGTAGTATATAGTAGTAGTCGTATATAGTAGTAGTATGTAGTAGTAGTTAGTATATAGTAGTAGTATATAGTAGTAGTAGTATATAGTAGTATATAGTAGTAGTATATAGTAGTAGTATATAGTAGTAGTATATAGTAGTAGTATATAGTAGTAGTATATAGTAGTAGTATATAGTAGTATATAGTAGTAGTATATAATGTAGTTAGTAAATAATGTAGTAGTATATAGTAGTAGTATATAATGTAGTAGTGTTAGATTGGTGTACTGCGCCGGTACAAATGGTAGAAGCGAGTTGGTCAAGGGCCATTACAAAGGTAAGTCCGTAGTGGATAAGAACACCCAGAAGATCATTTTCAACAAAAGTAGGACGGTTGGGTACGACCTCCATGTTAGATTCTGGTTACGTCCAGTACTATGTTTTGTATGTTTATTCGCCGATGGATCCCCAATAGGTGGGAATCCGAGTACTTATAGAGCTAACCTGTGAGTACCAGAGAAGTGGAGCCATGTCACGAGGTAAGGTGAAAGGATGGGTCCACGTTACGGGGTATGACGCCTTGGACAAGTCATTGTCATTCGTAGGCTCTAACAATTCCTCTATGGGTAGTGTATTTACTCATGGTGGGTCTAACAATACGGAATTTATGTTATATATTAATATATCTACTATATCATAAATTCTATTTTTAATCTATATCTAATTTTATTTATAAGTATATGTTGTTTAAATATGTTATTATATGTTATATTTTTATATTATATATCATTATATTTCATATGAAATAAGTTGTAAGTATAAGATTTATTATTTATAAAATTGCAATAAAGTTAAAATATCAATGATTAATATCAAACAACTAAATAATTGTTATTTACGATATATCTATAATCATGCGGCAGTATGCCGCGTATAGAATAATTATTATATTTGAATTTATAATCTATTACAGAGTAGTTTTTACCTATAAAGTTATTTCTATTATTTACTAATTATAAACTTAATTACCCCACTCTCCGGGCTCTCCCAGTCATAAGGACCTACATTTATTAACTAATATAACTTATTATTTTATAATTAACTAGTTAATCTCATTAATGTTTTAATTTTTATTTTATTTATAGTTAATTATATATATCATTTTATGTAATAAGGTAAAATAACTATGAAGTTAAATATATCATAAATATAACCTCTAAATTTATCATTTCTCCCTTAATTAAATTATATTATAGTAGCAGAGTAGTAGTATAGTAGTAGAGTAGTATAGTGTAGTGTAGTATAGTGTAGTAGTTGCTAGATTCTGGTTACGTCCGGTACTCTGTTTTGTGTGTTTATTCGCCGATGGACTCCCAATAGGTGGGAATCCGGGTACTTTTATAGTTAACCGGTGAGTACCAGAGAAGTGGAGCATGGTGGTTAAACGGCATGTCACGAGGTAAAGTGAAAGGGTGAGTCCAAGTCACTGGGTATGACGCGTTGGACGAGTCATTGGCATTCGTAGGCTCGAAGGATACGTTTGGGTAGTGTGTCTATCCATGGTGGGTCTAACACTCGACTACATAATCTACTACATAATCCACTCTACTCTATCCTCTATACTAGTATAATCTACTATATACTCGATACCACTCTATTCTATACTACTCTCTACTCCTCTACTGCTATACTCTATACTACTCTACTACTACTAGTATAATGTACTCTACTACTACTAGTATAATGTACTCTACTACTACTAGTATAATCTACTCGACTACTGTATACTACTCTACTCTCTACTCTACTCTCTACTCTATACTCTATATTACTCTACTCTATACTACTCTATACTACTCTACTGCTATACTCTACTACTCTATACTCTACTACTATACTAGTATAATCTACTCTACTTCTACACTACATAATCTACTCTACTACTCTACTACTCGGCTACTCTATACTCTATACTACTATACTACATAATCTACTCTACTACTGTATACTACTCTACTCTCTACTCTACTACTCTACTACTCTACTACTACTAGTGTAATCCATACTCTCTACTCTCTACTACTATACTAGTGTAATCTATACTACTCTACTCTCTACTACGTATATAATCTACTCTACTACTCTACTACTGTATACTACTCTACTAGTATAATCTACTCTACTACTGTATACTGTATACTACTTTATTCTCTACTCCATACTCCATACTCTATACTCTACTCCACTCTCTACTCTACTCCACTCTCTACTCTACTCTCTACTCGACTACTCTATACTGTTATACTTTCTACTACTCTACTACTAATAGTATAATCTGCTCTACTCTATACTCGATACTCTATACTACTATACTAGTATAATATACTCTTTAAAACTGTATAGTCTACTCTATACTACTCTACTCTATAGTCTATACTGTATACTCTATACTACGTAATCTACTCTACTAGTGTAATCTACTCTACTCTCTACTCTACTCTACTACTCTATACTCTATACTACTCTCTACTCTCTTTATAACTGTATAGTCTACTCTACACTCATACTCTTTACCTATGCCTAATTTGGTCTGTATATTGGTACATCTACACTGTTCGTTGGTATCTGTAGAAGACAGAGCTGCTTATGACTTCGGGAGTAGAAGCTTAATGGGCAGAGCCCTGTCCAGAATGGATCTAACAGTCTACATTACTATAAGGTTTGTTTTGCTATAAAAATTTCACTACTGAATATTCACACTTCTCAGTCTACTCTATAGTCTATAGTCTATATTATATATTGTATTCTAGGCTCTAGTGTTCTAGTCTATATTGTATCCTAGGCTATAGTGTTCTAGTCTATATTGTATCCTAGGCTATACTGTATTCTAGTCGATAGTCTATTCTAGTCTATAGTCTATTCTAGTCGATAGTCTAGTACTGGGGTTATGTTCGTTGATGGACTCCCAATAGGTGGGAATCCGGGTACTTACTTAGCTAACCTGTGAATACCATAGAAGTGGAGCTTGGCAGTTAAACGCCATATCTCGAGGTAAGGTGAAAGTATCAATCCAAGTCACGGGGTATGACGCATTGGACAAGTTATTGGCATTCGTAGGCTCTAACATATATAGTAGTAGTATATAGTAGTTAGTATATAGTAGTAATATAGTAGTATATAGTAGTAGTATATAGTAGTAATATATAGTAGTAGTATATAGTAGTAGTATATAGTAGTAGTGTAGTACAGTGATTTTCAAAACTATTCAAACCACCACAGCAAAATGTTTCAAACAACCACGGCAAATTAAACAACTAGGGCAAATTAACCAACCAATAATTAAAAGAGGTTCGTACTTATGACCTAAAGATTGCAAGATTCGGAATAAACTGTTTATGTAAAGTCTCTGTTGAATATTAAAAATAGTACCTTTTGAAATATTGGCATGTTAAAGTTTCCTAATGTGGTTGGAAACATTTTGGCGAGCTAGTTTGGGGTTTTGGAAATCACTATATTTAAGAAGGAATCTCCCAGCTTTTAGGGAACTCACGGGTCCGGAGTCTATCCTGAATACTGAACAGTTTGTGTCTACTCTACCATTCAGAATGTAATAGTAGTGAAATATACTACTGTTATAGTGATACACCATACCGTTCTACTATTCTACCGTTGTACTATTTTACTATTCTACCGTTCTACTATTCTACAGTTCTTCTATTCTTCTATTCTACCATTCTAAAATTTTACTATGCTACAATTTTACTATTCTACAATTTTACTATTCTACCGTTCTACCATTCTACAATTTTACCATTCTACCATTCTACCATTCTACCATTCTACCATTCTATCACTGTTAAGTAGTAGTGTAGTGTAGTAGTGTAGTGTAGTGTAGTAGTGTAGTGTAGTGTAGTAGTGTAGTGTAGTGTAGTAGTAGTACACTCCTCGTCAGAGCTATTGACCACCAGCCCAAGGTCAAACCTAACAAAGTGGACCCACGCATCATTGATTTAGCCAATTCCTGGACGTCGTAACTGACACTCTACCTTCAACACTTCCACCACGAAGAACAGTACAACATTCCATGGACGTGATCCCGGGATCCACTCCGCCACACAAACCTCCTTATCGTTTATCTCACGCAGACAAACCTCCTTATCGTTTATCTCACGCAGACAAGCAAGAACTTATTACTCAAATTGATGAATCACTCCAAGCCGTTAAATTCTCCCGCATGGCTCACCTCACGGAGCCCCTTTCATTTTCGTGAAAAAGAAAGACGGTAGCAAAAGACTCTGCGTTGATTACAGAGCTCTTAACAACTTTACTGTTAAGAAACGCTTCCCGCTCCCATTCATCTCAGATGTATTTGACACCATTGCCGGCGCAAAAGTCTTTTCATTTCTCGACCTACACTCCGGTTATCACCAAGTGTGCATCGATGAAAACGACCTTGACAAGGCCGCCTTTGTCACCCCATTCGGGCAATATACGTGGCGTGTGAAGCCTTTTGGCCTTTCCAACGCACCCGCTGCGTTCCAAAAACTCATGAACGAAGTTTTTAACACCTCTTTACGAGATTTCGTCATAGTCTATCTTGACGACATATTAGTCTTTTCCAAAAATGAGGAACACCACAAAAAACACCTCAAAATCGTCCTCCAACGGTTAAGAGACCCCAAACGTATTGCTAAGGCTAGCAAGTGTTACTTTTTCCAAACTGAATTGAATTTCCTTGGTCACGTTATTGGTAAGAACGGAATACGTCCGAACCCGGACAAGATTCAAACCATTGTCGAATGGAAGGATATCAAATCGGTCAAAGAAGCCCAGTTTCGTCGAAGCCCAAAGTTTCGTCGAAGCCCAAAGTTTCATCGAAGCCCAAAGTTTCATCGAAGCCCAAAGTTTCATCGAAGCCCAAAGTTTCATCGAAGCCCAAAGTTTCGTCGAAGCCCAAAGTTCCATCGAAGCCCAAAGTTTCGTCGAAGCCCAAAGTTTCCTCGGTCTCGCTGGTTACTGCCGCCGGTTCATTAAGGACTCCGCAAAATACACCGTGTGCATCCACCATTATATTGCCGGTAATCCCCAGTCCTTCCTTTCCCAGTGATTCTCCTGGTGACTCAAATGCACTCATCAAGCCGAAACAATCACCCATTTTAAATGTTCTAGACCACTTTGGTGGTACAGATCCCGGGTTTGACAGTCCAATGGTTTTTCAGGAATGACTGTTTGAAGAACCAAACGGTTATTCACATATGAATGGCTATGACGTTAACCATCGAACTGTTTCAGGTAGTGGTCCTGCACCCAACACTGGCTCTGCATCCACGGACCGGATTACTTCCTTTTCCAACTTCTTCAAGGCTACTAATGGCCATGGAAAGTTCACTGGCATTTCTTCACTTCCTCAAAGACTTATCCCAATCCAATGCTGCTTCCCCAAAACTCACCATACAGGAAGTCCTGGATACACAGAACCTGGACCAACAAAATCTAGATTCCCAAGTGCTGCATCCACAAAATTCAGATCTGCTACACCTTGGACCGTGGTTCAACAGTCTAACTTCAAACAGCTCCGGGACAAACTCACTTCGCCACCCGTGCTAATCCTCCCTGACCCACAAGCGACCTATGTGGTCTACACGGATGCCAGCAATTCTAACTCCGGCGCCGTCCTCAACCAAGTGATGTTTGGTCTTAGCGTCTTAATATGGCCATTTTTACCATTAGACTGTGAGGGCTCAAGACTTCAATAGGTACGACACTACCTGGTGGATCTAACAGTTAATGTCTTATAGTCTTTGTAAATGTCATAGTCATAATCATGAGACTCTAACATGTAAGTTGGAGAACGCAAACTCACCTCGCCAAAAGTGAGTTGCTGATGTTTGTGTGCTTGGCTCACTGCATTGAGGAGAGCCATGATCTGCTCTGGTTGAATATGCAGAACACACAAGATCTGAAGCCTACAGTATATATCAAAACACTCCTCCAAGGAGCCACGGTTCCGGCTAGTATCACCTGTCTCATTCATTGGAAGTGTTCCCAAGTCAAAGTCACAGTGGCTGATTTGCGAATCTAGACACTGACTGGATTGACATGGTTTCTCGAGGAGGAGACTCAGATTTGGGACATGTGATTCACAATTCGGAGGAGATTCGACATAAGTTGGGGTCTCCCTTTTTTGAAGTCAAAGATCCGGCTGTAGATCCAACTCTGCATGATTACCACCCACTCGAGCTGCATTCCGGAAAACCCGACTCTTTTATTATAGAGCCGGTGGACGTAAACGGGGCTGCGACCCCGTCATTTTCTAAATAACGTTTGTCGAGGCAATTTATTCATCAAGTCACAATTCCGAAGATTTCAAATTTGACTTTGACCACTTAACTCGCCGTTACTGAGGTAATTTCTGTTGATTTCTTTTCCTTCACTTATTGGTAGGCTTGCATTCAGGGTAGTCAAAGGGTAATGAGAAAAACAAGGTCTTGTTACCTGCAGACAGCGTGATCATGTTAGCCTGCTGGCTGGAATAATGAAGTCTACTCCGGCTAAACTCGACGTGGCGCCTTTCCCGGTCGTTGGGCAGGTTGGGTTACCCGTTTTCATGTAAGTTGGGGTTTTTACTGGGACTTGTTCAAATGAATCCAGTCAAAATCCCCATCATAGGTCAATCCCATGTCGTCTAAAGCCGACACCAACAACATGCGATATTCTTCGTAAGGCATCGAGTCCAAGTACTCAGCAAACTACTTGCCTTTATTTGAGATAAGCTGGCACCAAAGAAGGTGGCCGAAGCAAGACTCTCTCCCCTATATTTGATGCTGGATCAAGAGCAACATGCGTTCAAAATAATAATTCACATCGGTAGCTTATGATACTCTTCGTAATTCGCATTCTTCATTGATTCGAAACCAAGAGACCCGGTGTTGAAAGTTGTAAAGAAAACTTATACGGAGTCAAGGTGCTTAGTAGGGTATTGTAGACAGACCAGTCATGTACCATGTGCAGGTACCTGTTGGACGAAGACCTTTACTGCCTTAAACCTCATGTAGAAGTTCGGTCTTGAAAGATATGACCCATATCCTTGCAGTAAATATAGTAGAACATATGTGAAAGTCAGTCCCACCTAGTAATCATTCACCCAATAATAAGTCACCCAGTTATTTACCTATTATCCAGGATTGAAATTTCGATACAAGATCAGGATATCGTTGCTATAGACTGTTGCTGTCCGTAGCACTCAAATCTAAAAGTAGCACTCAAATCTAAAGTACTTTGGCGGATTCAAGCACTCTTCCTAACCAAGTACTTTTTTCTTTGCCGGAGCATGTAGGAGTAGAGAAAAAAAAAGCCCGGGATGTACAAGAACATACCTGCACTGAGAAATACCTTGTAGCCGCCGGAGACGCTACCAAGCGTCTTGTACACCACTACAGGCTCACTGAACAAACCCAAAGGGTACATGAGCAAGAAAGTCAGGTAGCGGAGCCAGAGGAGCCAGGAGGGCACACGGCCAAATTGCTTGGCGGCATAGAAGCCATAGCGGACGATTTCCGTGGATGCCCAGGCCAAAATAAGGACGGAATACGCCACAGTGTAGTTTCCTGGGGAGTCCGGCACATAGTACGAGATTCCCAATGTGATGACCAAGCGGGCAAAAAACTGGAGGAGAAGCGACGAAAGGGGCGAAGGAACGAGGCCGGAAATGGCATGGAAAAGCTCAAACATGGCGTTCAATGTTTGAACCTGCACTAGGAGTTTGTGGGGCCAGGGCTCAGAATGGCCCATAGAGTAAACGCCATTTCCGGAGATTCTGGCCCAGACGTCTTCTGCAAGAATAACCGCCCATGCTGCACACGAGACGGAGTTGTATAGTTTGAGATAAGCCATGGTTGGGTAAGTGTTGTGATGTTGTGGAGTAGTGTGGGGCCCAATTCAGTACCCGCTCAGAGCAGTACACGTTCGGAGCAGTACACAGGAATTTCAAAGTATTCTGCAGGAGTTCCAGAGCAATATACAGGATATCCAAATAAATATGCAGGAATCCTTAAAAGTGTTCTTTTTATTGTACTTTCAACGACTTTTCCTATTTGTTTTTTCTCTATTTGTTGCCTTGGCCAGGAAATGCGGTTGCCTTTTATATTCTCAACACTCTCTGGTCCGGCATACAAGGTGGCTGCGAATAAACAGGGCGGGGAAAAAGCAAAGTAGATATAAAGGCGGGTTCCCTCGTTTTTCTTATGCTAGAATTTAAGTGTGATCCTAATGATTCTTGGTGGTCAGATTGAAAGAAGACAGGAGAATAAAATGTGGTAGTATTGGAATTTGGAAATCAGGGGTTATGAAGTGGAAATCAGAGGTTATGAAGTGGAAATCAGGGGTTATGAAGTGGAAATCGGAAATTAGTATCAGAGTCTTTGGTTATACTTAGTGTGTCTCTTAGTGGGACTCAAGGTTTTCGACAAATTAAAAAAGGTGTTGAGGGCGTTGGGCTTGGGCTTATTCGGCAACTACGAGCAGTACAGGCCTTTGGTGGAGGCCACCACGCCGACTACTACTTGGTGCTGAAGGACTTTGACTTGGTGTCGAACGACCTTGACTTGAAGTTGGAGTGCCAGAACAAGTTGGAGAAGGTGTATGGCCCTCATGACTGCGATGCTTCGGACGAAGATGACTTGCACAGATGAGTGAGGAAGTTGGTGTTATCGGTAGCAAACATGGGATTGGAGACCATCTAAGGGTGGCGACAAATTCCACGACTCCGGTACCAAGGATAAGAGCCAGGTGATGAATATCCATGACAAAGTCCCACCCATAATAAGTTCATAATAAGTTGGAATGCCCAAATAATGGTGTTCGACAAGAGAAACACGGTTGGGTAAAACCTCAAAGTCAGTTTCTTGTTACTTCAGGAACTCTGTTTACTATGTTCATTTGCCGATGATTTCTCTGAGGGAGGAATCTAAGGTACTAGAATACTTTTAGAAAAGATGGCTTGCGGCTTAGCAAGATAACAATAGCGACGAACGCCGTCCCAACAACGTGCGCTGTTTGGCCTTAGCGTCTTGAAATGGCCATTATTAGGATTAGACAGTGAGGGCTCAAAATACCTCAATAGGTAGGGTACTACCTATGTTGGATCTAACAGATAGAATATAGATAGAATATAGAATATAGAATAGAATTTGTTAGGTCCGCTGTAGCTAAGACGCTGCCTATAGATGTATTATGAAATTTACTCTGTCGGTCATAAGAATGGCCATTGAAAACTCCATGTCAATATTCTAGAATAATCATTCCCATTGTTCTGGTAGAGAGTTTTTCGATGTCACGTTTCTCTCAAAGTATATAAGCCGTTTCCGTTCTTTTTGAGGAACCATCAACGAACATAGTATCATTAGGCATAAAAGTATCAAAGAGCAGACCACATACGGGCCATGAATACACCATCAAACTAGCCCTTTAGTCCGTAGTGGCACATGGTAGCTCCAGAGAATAGTAAGACTGATATATTGGCATTCAAAACTAGACTTGGGTCATAATCAAGAGTAGTGACTGTAGATTTGATCCAGAGTAACAGCAAGAATCCAACAGATATAGTCAGTACAGCAATATTTGATCCAGTATAGTGATAGCCACACTAGCCTTAGTCATATAGTCATAGTGAGTACGTGGTGAATCATCAAACTGGGAGGGAGTATAGTCAAAGCATTAGTAGCCCAATCCGCAACAACACTTGAGGCATGAGGTGTTCCATAGATTAACCATGGTGTAACCTCCTGTAATGGGACAAGCTATAAGAGCGCCTGTCATAGTGTTGTCCCATTTAGTGTCGTCAAGATGTAGTCGAAGTCTTTCATACTGGAGATTTTGAGTTTCCAGTGTAGTACCCGAGAAAGATTAGTGCATTTGTGAGCACTACTCCATGCTTCATAATTCGAAGATTCAATTCACCCATGCCCCATAAATCAAAAGGTTCAATCATATGGCCTCATTATTCATTATGTCAAGCACAGTGATTCTATGCAGTAGTAAGCCCCGGGTCCTTCAAGTCGTTCCTGTACTTCGCCAACATGGCGTCCAAGCCCTCTTCGTCACATGCTATCATATTCTGGTCCCAGTCAATGAGCAACGGCGACTTGAAGAGTAGCGTGGGGTCGATCTCCGGCTCCTTCTGGTTCACCAACTCCAGGTACGCCTCGTGGATCTTTTCGTACTCGTTCTGCAGAAAGACCCGGAACCCTCTCTCGTGGTCCACGCCCAAGGCCTTGAACGTGACCCACACGTCAGAATTCTTCGACAATTTATCGTTCAAAAGCGGGAATACCGTCTTCAACACCTCCTTGCACACATCTCCATGCATGCACTGCGTGTAAATGGTTTTGAACTGGTCGTATGTGGGCATTTGTTTGGCCATCAAGTCGATCTGGAAGAGGTTTTTGTCCTCGTTCATCTTAAAGTATGCTTTCTCCAACGACGCATACACTCGGGCCGATGTAGGCACTTTTGCCCAGTGAAAAATGGAGATTGTGGCTGGAGACAGCTGTAATGTTCTGAAAAAT
>NKZC01000404.1:0-10645 GCA_002374385.1 Metschnikowia borealis | reverse complement strand
GGAAATGTCCCCCTCTAGGGAACGCACTTATTTGCTTGCCACGCCTCAACGCCTGTTCACAAGTGAACCTCGACAAAATAGGATGCCCTTAAATCAGGAAAACTCCTCCCAACCATTAGCACAAGATCAGTTTGGAATGTGTCTCGAACATATTGAGAGAGTATGATAGTATAATAGAGTATGATAGTATAATAGAGTATGAGAGAGTATGAGAGTATGATAGAATAATAGAGTAGGACAGAATAATAGAGTAGGACAGAATAATAGAGTAGGACAGAATAATAGAGTAGGACAGAATAATAGAGTAGAGGGTAGGACTAAGCACTCAATGAGTGTAGGTGGAGTACGAATATTACGAGTAGACAGTGAGTACGGGTTTTTTCAAAGCGATTCAAAGTAGTGCGACAAATGTTTCAAACTATACTTGCAAAATTAAACAACCAATAATTCAAAAAGGTTCGCATCACTTTACTTTGGCCCGGAAGCCTTAGCAGGAGTTCTGCCTGGTGCGGGATATCGCATGCGTCCAAGTGCATGGAGCCTAGTGCGCAGTATAAAGTCTCCTTGAATACTAACCTCACACCATCTCGTACTCCTGAGGCGATTCACCATCATATTCATGAGGGGTTCACCTTCTTAAACTCATAAGGGCTTCCCACCATCTTAAACTCATAAGGGCTTCACACCACCATATTCATGAGGGCTTCACCATCATACTCATAAGGGCTTCACACCACCATATTCATGAGGGATTCACACCATATTCATGAGGATCATATTCATGGGGGATTCACACCATCATACTAATGAGGGCTTCCCACCATTAGACTCATGAGGGGTTCACACCATCATATTCATGAGGGATTCACACCATATTCATGAGGATCATATTCATGGGGGATTCACACCATATTCATGAGGATCATATTCATAAGGGCTTCACCATCATACTCATGAGGATCATACTACACCATATTCATGAGGATCATATTCATGGGGGATTCACACCATCATATTCATGGGGGATTCACACCATCATATTCATGGGGGATTCACACCATCATATTCATGAGGGCTTCACCATCATATTCATGGGGGATTCACACCATCATATTCATGAGGGCTTCACCATCATACTAATGAGGGCTTCCCACCATTAGACTCATGAGGGATTCACCATCATACTAATGAGGGGATTCACACCATCATATTCATGAGGGCTTCACCATCATATTCATGGGGGATTCACACCATCATATTCATGAGGGCTTCACCATCATATTCATGGGGGATTCACACCATCATATTCATGAGGGCTTCACCATCATATTCATGGGGGATTCACACCATCATATTCATGAGGGCTTCACCATCATATTCATGGGGGATTCACACCATCATATTCATGAGGGCTTCACCATCATATTCATGGGGGATTCACACCATCATATTCATGAGGGCTTCACCATCATATTCATGGGGGATTCACACCATCATATTCATGAGGGCTTCACCATCATATTCATGGGGGATTCACACCATCATATTCATGAGGGCTTCACCATCATATTCATGGGGGATTCACACCATCATATTCATGAGGGCTTCACCATCATATTCATGGGGGATTCACACCATCATATTCATGAGGGCTTCACCATCATATTCATGGGGGATTCACACCATCATATTCATGAGGGCTTCACCATCATATTCATGGGGGATTCACACCATCATATTCATGAGGGCTTCACCATCATATTCATGGGGGATTCACACCATCATATTCATGAGGGCTTCACCATCATATTCATGGGGGATTCACACCATCATATTCATGAGGGCTTCACCATCATATTCATGGGGGATTCACACCATCATATTCATGAGGGCTTCACCATCATACTAATGAGGGATTCACACCATCATACTAATGAGGGATTCACCATCTTAAACTCCTGAGGGATTCACACCATCATACTAATGAGGATCATACTACACCATCATACTCATGAGGGATTCACACCATATTCATGAGGATCATATTCATGAGGGATTCACCATCTTAAACTCATGAGGGCTTCCCACCACCATATTCATGAGGGCTTCACCATCATATTCATGAGGGATTCACCATCTTAAACTCATAAGGGCTTCACCACCATATTCATGAGGATCATACTACACCATCATACTAATGAGGGAATTCACACCATCATACTCATGAGGGATTCACACCACCATATTCATGAGGGCTTCACACCATATTCATGAGGATCATATTCATGGGGGATTCACACCATATTCATGAAGGGTTCCCACCATTAGACTCACGGGGGCTTCCCACCATCTTAAACTCATGAGGGATTCACACCATCATATTCATGGGGGATTCACCATCTTAAACTCATAAGGGCTTCACCATCATATTCATGGGGGATTCACACCATATTCATGAAGGGTTCACACCATCTCGTACGCCTTAGGGATTCACCATTATACTCATGGGGGCTTCCCACCATATTCATGAGGGCTTCCCACTGTTAGATTCTTGAATACGCCTGGTACTGGGGGTTATGTTCATTGATGGACTCCCAAGAAATGAGAACCCTAGTACTTATATAGTTAACCTGTGGGTATCAGAGAAGTGGAGTATGGTGGTTAAACGCCATGTCACGAGGTAAGATGAATGGATGAGTCCAAGTCACGGGGTATGACGCCTTAGACGAGTCATTGGCATTCGTAGGCTCGAACAATACCTCAATGGGTAGTGTGTCTACCCATGGTGGGTCTAACACCCACCATCATATTCATGAGGGCTTCACCATCTTAAACTCATGAGGGGTTCACCTTCTTAAACTCATAAGGGCTTCACCATCATACTCATGAGGGATTCACCATCTTAAACTCATAAGGGCTTCCCATCATCATGCTCATGAGGGATTCACACCACCATATTCATGAGGATCATACTACACCATCATACTAATGAGGGATTCACCATCTTAAACTCATAAGGGCTTCACCATCATACTCATGAGGGATTCACCATCTTAAACTCATAAGGGCTTCCCACCATCATGCTCCTGAGTGGTATGGTTTGAGCTCAGCCTAAGCTAAGCCTGGTTAGTAGAATCCACCGACACTAAGTACTCAATTCTAGTGCTCGTAGGATTTTTCCTAACATTCTTGTGGTGCATCAATTCCTTCTTCAGCTTATGTCGTAAAAGCTACCAGACATAGCGTCCGGTTGGTAAGGACATAGCATCCGGTTGGTAAGGACATAGCGTCCAGTTGGTAAAGAAACATAGCGTCCAGTTGGTAAAGAAACATAGCATCCAGTTGGTAAGGACATAGCGTCCGGTTGGTAAGGACATAGCGTCCGGTTGGTAAGGAGACAGACCGTCCGGTTGGTAAGGAGACATAGCGTCCAGTTGGTAAGGACATAGCGTCCGGTTGGTAAAGAAACATAGCATCCAGTTGGTAAGGACATAGCGTCCGGTTGGTAAGGACATAGCGTCCGGTTGGTAAGGACATAGCGTCCGGTTGGTAAGGAGAGGTGTCGGTAGAATCCTCAATACGATATTTGTTGACACTACACTAATATACAACACTAGTGTATGTATACTACTACTTTAAAGAGCTATATCAACCAGATGCCACTTATTGGAAACCATCAAATGAACACGACCCCAAGTGTTCGATTCAAGAATCTAACATGGACTATTGTATAGAATTGTATAGACTATTGTAGAATTGTAGACTATGTAGATCTCCATTATATACATAAATATATAACTAGATTCCTTCACCAGTTTTAAACAAAAATCTATTTCATATCTATACGTTCTAAAACCTGTATATTAGAATTACCATTAACCTTCCGTTACCCTAATACTTTCGATATTAGGTCAATCCCAAACTTTTGTTAAACTCAAATATATATTTACTTGGGACATTATTTTTATATGGGAATGCGAGCTCCTGCATATAGTCGCCGACTATTATACATCAATATTTTGTATATAAAAATATATAACCATATAAATCTTAACTCAGGGATGAAATTCCAATTCCCTTTTTTAACTGTGCTGTGGTTAATGTTAAAATCTACGTCTAATGTTTTTTTTCTTTTTTTTTTTTTCAAAATAAAAAGTATATTCACAATTTAATATCAAAAATCTAATTTTATATAAATATGTATATAAAAAATAGGGTTTTACTTCAAATTTTATTCTTTTTAATTCTATAATACTTGGAAATATCTATATTTATATATATTTTTTATCAATTTATTACCTAATTTGATGTATAAAATCTTATTAAATCTATATATTATCATTAATAAATTATATAACTATTACTCATAATCAATATGATCTAATACATCTATGTTTATAGTTTTTTTGTTATGTATATACATATTTTTGAAGAAAAATACTTAAATTACCAGTAAGAAAATGTATGTCATAAGGAAATAACTTTTAGAATGTCCTACTATAGACTTAACTTTATTGGATACACTATTGTATACAGTATGAATTGTTAGATCCACCAGGTAGTGTCCTACCTCTATTGGTTATAATATTCACCGTAATGTATGGGCTCCCATTGTGAATTATTATAGATAACATCATTATGTATGTACTTTCTCAAATACTTCACACACACTTTTAGACATACCATATCTTAGACAACTATACTTTACTTTAGTGTCTATTTTAATTTCTTGACCTTTATAATTTCATCGCCTCGAAAGACATCTTAAAGAGTTATCATATCCTTTTTATTTCCATGATAACTGGCCATTGTCTTAACGGTATACCTGGAAGAAAGTTTTTAATGGTAATTCGGTCGGAAGAAAGCTTATAATGGTAATTCGACCCGGAAGAAAGCTTATAATAGTAATTCAACCCGGAAGAAAGCTTATAATAGTAATTCAACCCGGAAGAAAGCTTATAATGGTAATTCAACCCGGAAGAAAGCTTATAATAGTAATTCAACCCGGAAGAAAGCTTATGATAGTAATTCGGTCGGAAGAAAGCTTATAATGGTAATTCGGTCGGAAGAAAGCTTATAATGGTAATTCAACCCGGAAGAAAGCTTATAATGGTAATTCGGTCGGAAGAAAGCTTATAATGGTAATTCAACCCGGAAGAAAGCTTATAATGGTAATTCAACCCAGAAGAAAGCTTATAATGGTAATTCAACCCAGAAGAAAGCTTATAATGGTAATTCAACCCGGAAGAAAGTATAGTTGCCTCTTCGTTCTCACTTCATCTTATGATGTCCTTGCATCCAGACCTAGCTCTCCCAAAACGTGTTTTTTTGGCCGTCAAACTCGTCCATGGTCTCAATAATCGTCTTGATGTTGTCGATGCAACTGCTGATGGCCACGCGGATGACTCTGTCGCTGACGCCGGCAAAACAAGCCAAAAGAAGGTTTTCTGATGCGGAAAAAGAGACGGAAATCTCCTGTTTTTTGAGCACGGGGTCCACGGCAATTGTGCGCTGCGCAATGGCCGCTTGCCGAGCGCTTTCAAAGGGTATTTGGAGCTTCACAATGTGGTCAAGCGACATTGGACTGTGTGTTGGGAGGAAGTGAATGTAGAGTGCACGTGATGCAAAGCTCCCTTGACGCGATGCTAGATTATGGGGGGTCGTGCGCGAACCTTAAACGGGGGAAGGTCCCAAGACTCTAACATGTGATCACTGCGCATACTACACCTGCATACTACACCCTCATACTACACCTGCATACTACACCCTCATACTACACCCTCATACTACACCCTCATACTACACCCTCATACTACACCCTCATACTACACCCTCATACTACACCCTCATCAACGAAAATGTGATTCTTGGTCCCCTTCTCGGAAACCCATTTGGTGTACGGAGTAGTCAGTACTTCGTGAAGATAAACCTGCACACCCCAAAGCTAGGATCTCTTGGTGTCTTTGAGTCAAACACATCAACACGATGGATAAAGACAAGCAACAGAATAACAGAGAAGATCAATTGGGTTATGGGATAATGGATAGATTACAATAATGAAGAAAGCTATGTTAAGGTTATAATTAGGGTCGATCTAGAAAAAGTCATGACTCTCGAAAGTAACCTGACACCATTGGTCATGGATAAA
The DNA here is from genome assembly GCA_002374385.1 of Metschnikowia borealis. NCBI lineage: Eukaryota > Fungi > Ascomycota > Pichiomycetes > Serinales > Metschnikowiaceae > Metschnikowia > Metschnikowia borealis. The sequence goes on along the minus strand of NKZC01000404.1, from coordinate 4,497 downwards.
TATGAGACTGCCAAAGAAGGTGGTGATCAATTTGCGAAAAAGTGGGAGAAAAAACAAGATTTCTAAGGCACCAACCCAAGAAAATGACAAAGTAATGAATGTGATAAACGATCGTGCCACACTTGACACTTGTTTGATCAAAACACAACAACACGCAATTGACAAAAAACAAGATATTTGAGTTGAAAAATACTTTAAGATGGAAGGAGTTGCCAGAAATACATGATGTATGTGTTCAATAGAATCACCAGATCAAAAGGCTAAACATTGGACTCGACCTGGACAGAAACCAGCTGAACGAGGGATTGGTTGCTTGCTAGTAATAGTGGTGGATTGGTCCTGAACTGGAGGGAGATTGCCACCACAAAAACTGATCACGAACTGAATAACTACCCTGATACATTTGCAAGCAGTAAAATGCGCTGAGTCACATAGTGACTTGATTACAGGAGTTTTTACACCGAGCGTGTGTCTCGATACTGGCAACAGTCAGGGTAAACCAGGTCTGATGACGTTTTCTCCTCAAGACCCACGTTTATTACATTACCGAAACGGGATGGATGAATGGAGAAAAAAAAGGATCTAACATTCTTAATCTTTCAACCTCTGCTCAAAGCTATATGGTGATCGGATGGGGATATACTGTTTTTGCTTTTTTCTTTCTCCATCAATAGATTCCATTCATAGTATTTATTGATGCATATACATACAGCATCTTACAGAATTACTGGGATTTCTGGTGGATATAGTATTACTGGTACATAGTTACTGGTACATAGTTACTGGTACATAGTTACTGGTACATAGTTACTGGTACATAGTTACTGGTACATAGTTACTGGTAGATATAACTTATTATATCATTGGGGTACTTCATCTTTATGTACTGTACCTGTAAAAAAAGGGGATTAGATTGTTAAGTCGATCGTATTCCAATCCCTTGGTGGACTTGGAGCTTGTCCAATTCCATTTGTTGAATAAACTCTCCACCCCTATAGTCGAAAAGGCTAATGTCTCCATATCCCAATCAGGTTCCAGGTGCAGCACATTGTATGGAGCTAATTTGATGTTCTATAAAAACAGGTCTTGCCCGCTCCATAGAAAAAATAATAAGCTACCAAAAATCTGAACATGAAAGTGTTTCACATGACCCTGGCTCTTTTTATTGCCTCTGCCTCTGCCTCTGCCTCTTGCTCTGCCTCTGCCTCTTCCTCTGCCGTGTATGGCAGCCTCTATGCTGATGTCAATGGTAACATGGAACCAATTGCCACAATGCATTTTCCTGGTTTTCAGCTCCTCAGTCGTGGCAATCTTCGACTCCCTTTTCCCCCAGAGTACACCTTTGAAAACGGCCTCATTATCGATCAAAACATCAACCTCAACCAAGTGTTTGGCCTTATTCAAGGCATTTTCGCTTTTGGAAAAAGGAACCAAGCCGTTTTCTACGAGGTTGAGGTAGAGTTGGATAGTTCCTCCAAGATATTGAATCTCAATCCCTACGTATGCCGTGAGAACTCCGGCAAATTTCAGGGTTATTTCATGAATGAAGACTATTCATCCGACTCGGTGAGTTGTTTTCCAGTGGACCTCTACTTTTTTTGTTCTGAAGCTACCTAGGAAGGCATAAGAATTCAAAGACAACGAGAAATAGAATGGTTTCCACTGACAGATGAATGATTTCACCAACAAATGAGAAATAGAATGATCTTCCACTGACAAACAAGAAATTGAATGATCTTCCACCCGTAAACATTGGCCACCAGCTTGGGTGAAATGATTGATCAAAAACTCAAGTCGTTAACTGAATACCATTCCAATTTTCTTCAGCTCTGGCTGTTGATAAGGAGAATATTGAGGAGCTCAGGCAAAGCCGAGCGGTGTTTAAGTCGGTGGTGGAGAATCTTTTGGGCTGCAATCAAAAGGTGCAGAGAAACAAGCTCTTGGGGAAACTGAGCCGGCTTAAACCCAAAAGGGGTAAAAAACGTTTTGAGGTGGTCCTATCAAGATGCTTCTAGAGAATCTGAGGTTGCGCAATGTCAAGGTCAGTGGAACGGAAGTTTAAGAAATTGCAGAACGGAACTTGAAGAAATGGCGGAACGGAAGTTGAAGAAATGGTGGAACGGAACTTGAAGAAATGGCGGAACGGAAGTTGAAAAAATGGTGGAACGGAAGTTGAAAAAATGGTGGAACGGAATTTGAAGAAATGGCGGAACGGAACTTGAAGAAATGGCGGAAGGAAAATAATGGAAGAAGAATCGATGAAATGAATCACTCCCAGAGTACGTTTCTTTATTCCAGTTTCATAGGCTTCTATATTGCAGTTTCATAGACTTCGTGATTTCAGTTTCACAGATTTTCGTGTTTTAGTCACAGCGCCAGTACTCAGCAGAACGAATAAAGGGAATACTCTAGAAAAGGTTGTCACAGAAGCTGGCCTGAGTTGCCTAAAGCACCCACAAATAAGGAGGCACAATTCGACAGGCATAGCTGCAACAATGAGTAGCCGGGACTCGAATGGGCCATCGTCTGCTTCTGCTACACCTTCTAGGGAAATGGCGAAGGTGAGCCAGATTTGCGTGATTTCAGTTTCACAGACTCTTTATTTCAGTTTCACAGATTTTTTATTTCAGTTTCATAGACTTCTTTATTTCACTGTCACAGACTTCTTCATTTCATGTTCACAGACTTCTTCATTTCATTTTCATAGTCTTCATTTCACTGTCATAGACTTCTTTATTTCAGTTTCACAGATTTTTTATTTCAGTTTCATAGACTTCTTTATTTCACTGTCACTGACTTCTTCATTTCACTTTCACAGACTTCTTCATTTCATTTTCACAGACTTCTTTATTTCATTTTCACAGACTTCTTTATTTCATTTTCATAGACTTCTTCATTTCAGTCTCACAGACTTCTTCATTTCAGTCTCACAGACTTCTTCATTTCACTTTCATAGTCTTCATTTCACTGTCATAGACTTCGTTATTCTCGTTTCATAGATTTCTTCATTTCACTTCTTGATTTCACTTTCACAGACTTCTTGATTTCACTTCTTGATTTCACTGTCTTAGACTTCTTGATTTCACTTCTTGATTTCACTGTCACAGACTTCTTCATTTCTTTTTCATAGACTTCTTCATTTCATTTCTTTATTTCATTTTCACAGACTTCTTTATTTCATTTTCACAGACTTCTTCATTTCATTTTCACAGACTTCTTTATTCCCCAAGAACCCTATTCTATACCCTTATGATCCAGAGAGTAGAATACCAGCCAGTCTTTTATAGAATTTGTTGTATATGGTGCCCAAATGTTTCATAGACTTCTTCATTTCAGTTTCATAGATTTCTTCATTTCACTTCTTGATTTCACTGTCACAGACTTCTTTATTTCACTGTCACAGACTTCTTTATTTCACTTTCATAGTCTTCATTTCACTTTCATAGTCTTCATTTCACTTTCATAGTCTTCTTTATTCCCGTTTCATAGATTTTCTTTGTCAGTTTCCAGTTTGACAGGATGTTTCTCTGGGAATTGCTCTAATTGTATGCATTAACTATGCACGCTAAATCACAATCATTTTCCCAATACGAACGGGCAGATACCACGCAACTTCCTCCAAGGAGGCGCCATTCCACCCATTAAACATACCGGACGCCTCGTAGGGGTTAAAAAAGCAGGTGCAGGATAATTTCACCTTGAGCACGGAGGCGGGTAGCGCAAACCCGTTGAATGACTTGACTAGCAATTTCCTGGCACGTTTGGACAAGCTCCTCGATGTACGAACAATATGCGTGGGGAAATGCGCCTTAAACAATGCGGAATCCTTCATGGGTGCCAGGACGAACATCTTGCGTTGCGTGCTGGTGTCGCGGGCCAGCAGCACCGATGCTTTGATCAGCCAGTAACAGTGTTAGTCTTAGCTAGGATACTGATTTAAGTTATCACGTGGGTGGTACATACAATCATCACCAAATTTTACCACACTACAGGACCAAGTTCCTGAAATTTAAGCTCAGTTCCTGGAATTTAAGTTCAGTTCCTGGAATTTAAGCTCAGTTCCTGAAATTTAAGCTCAGTTCCTGAAATTTAAGTTCAGTTCCTGAAATTTAAGTTCAGTTCCTGCAATTTAAGTTCAGTTCCTGAAATTTAAGTTCAGTTCCTGAAATTTAAGCTCAGTTCCTGAAATTTAAGCTCAGTTCCTGAAATTTAAGCTCAGTTCCTGAAATTTAAGCTCAGTTCCTGCAATTTAAGCTCAGTTCCTGAAATTTAAGCTCAGTTCCTGCAATTTAAGCTCAGTTCCTGAAATTTAAGCTCAGTTCCTGCAATTTTTTTTTTAAGCTTAGTTCCTGGTGGGAAGTCCTCCAAGAAGCTAAGTGCTTATATTGGGGATTCCATACGGTTTAGTGGTTTATGTTGAGAGTTGTAATATACACTCCCGTAATCTGGAACAGTTATCACGTTACTTTCAATAAGTCACGTAAGTGTGGGACTCCA
>NKZC01000126.1:2666-46091 GCA_002374385.1 Metschnikowia borealis | reverse complement strand
AGTGTAGAGTAGTACACTAGTACAGTGTAGTATAGTAGAGTAGTACAGTGTAGTATAGTACAGTCGTACAGTGTAGTATAGTACAGTCGTACAGTGTAGTCTAGTACAGTAGTACAGTGTAGTATAGTACAGTAATACAGTGTAGTATAGTACAGTAGTACAGTGTAGAGTAGTACAGTAGTACAGTGTAGAGATAAACCCGTACACCCCTAAGATAAACCCGTACACCCCTACAGTGTAGTATATTACAGTAGTACAGTGTAGAGTAGTACACTAGTACAGTGTAGTATATTACAGTAGTACAGTGTAGAGTAGTACACTAGTACAGTGTAGTATAGTAGAGTAGTACAGTGTAGTATAGTACAGTCGTACAGTGTAGTATAGTACAGTAGTACAGTGTAGTCTAGTACAGTAGTACAGTGTAGAGTAGTACAGTAGTACAGTGTAGTCTAGTACAGTAGTACAGTGTAGAGTAGTACAGTAGTACAGTGTAGTATAGTACAGTAGTACAGTGTAGAGTAGTACAGTAGTACAGTGTAGTATAGTACACTAGTACAGTGTAGTATAGTAGAGTAGTACAGTGTAGTATAGTACAGTCGTACAGTGTAGTATAGTACAGTAGTACAGTGTAGTATAGTACAGTAGTACAGTGTAGAGTAGTACACTAGTACAGTGTAGTATAGTACACTAGTACAGTGTAGAGTAGTACAGGTTCTTTTCGTTCACGTGGTTTCTGTGGCTCTCTTAACTCCTTATTCATCCTGCCCTCTGCTGTATACTCATATACTCTATATCAGTCGTCTACTCATATACTCGTCTACTTTAGCCTAGCCATGTCACTAATCGTGTCTTCACCAAATACTAGCAAATTAACGGAAATAATGCTACAGTCTCCAAAGTCGTGCCGTGCACAATACTGGCCAGAATGATGCAATGGGTTTTCCTATAATAAACAACCATTGTCTATTGTCCATATTGTCTTGTCAGAAATTTTCTATCCATATTTGGTGTACTGCAAGTGGACACAACAATTTACCAAAATTCCAGGCAATTGTCCCACATTGCCCAAAATTCTCTACATTTTCCAGATTGTCCAAATCTGTCCAAAACTGTCCAAAACTGTCCAAGCTTGTCTTCCCCAGACATAATATCTATTGAACTCTTGTACAGCTTAAAACGCCGTTTCTAGTCTACTGCATTCGTCTACACAATAGTCAATTCGTATTAAACCAAGTCGTGCACTGCCCAATTCGTCCAAGTGGTCAAGTCGTGTAAATTTGTCTAATTCTTCAAGTCGTGCAATACCCAATTCGTCTAATTCGTCTAATTCGTCTAATTCGTCTAATTCGTCTAATTCGTCTAATTCGCCTAATCGCCTAAATGTCAATACTAGACGGGCGTCTGAATATATAAACAGCATTAAACCCCCAAATCTTCATCCGTACCAGCAACCACAATAAGGCTATGTTAAGCCTGCACATAGAACGTCACGTGCTGAAGCATCAACATCTTTTTTATGCGTCTTATATGCAATCTGTGAAAAAAAATTATTCTTGGCGAAACCAGCCAATCATACCTCACCAATACAAATTGCAACATTCTTGCTATTACAATTAGCAAAGCTACATACAAATTGCAACATTCTTGCTATTACAATTAGCAAAGCTACATAACAAATTTAGACCATTATCTATTAATGTACGGAATATGACGGGAATGGGGAATCAGATAAAAAAATGTTTGTGGAAAACCACATTATAATGTTTAAGTAACATCAACCTAAGAGGACTTTTCGTGTTGAGTGGACACTCTGGCCATGGAAACCAAGAAGTCCTCAACAGATCTGTCGTGAGCTGGCTTCTTGCCAGACTTGCCATTGCAAAGGTCGTCAAAGGCCTGGGAAGTAGACATCAAGTAGTAAGCACCACCCATGACACAGAAGACACCGAAAGAGAAGATCCAGGTTCTGACAACGGACACAATGTCGGTCCAGTTTTGAGACCACCATCCGAACAATGTGAAACAGGTGGCGATGATGTCAACAATCAAAACGGCACCGGACAATTGCCAAGATGGGATAGAGGACCAGAAAGGACCGTTGGCTCTGGTGATGAAAATCAACCAGTTCTCAGTCAAGGAGATTTGCAAGAACAAGACACCGTCAATGGCACCGAAGTTCTGGATAATACCACCCTTGCTCATGAACATGGTAGTCAAGGTGATCCAGGTTCCGACAGCCAAGATTATACCCAAGATGATAGACATACCCCACAATCTAGGAAGGTTCCACTTAACTGGGTGTGGGTCGTAAGGAGCATTGTCGTAAGCAATAGCCAAGGTAGCAACATCAGCGAAAATAGCAATAAACACAACCAAGTCAATGTTCAACGATCTGTTCAAGATGGCAATCCACAATCCAAGGAAGATCTCCAAGTGCAAAGACAAAGCGATACGGTACACAACGTAGGCGTACATTCTGTGGAAAATCTGTCTGGAAGTCTTCAAAGCATCAATGATAGCAGACAAACCTGGGGCAAGGAAAACAATGTCAGCGGCGGAACGGGCAGCATCGGTAGCACCTTCGACGGCAATACCAGTGTCAGCCTTCTTCAACGATGGGGCGTCGTTGACACCGTCACCGGTCATGGCAACCAAGAAACCTCTGTTTTGCAAAATCTCAACGGCATTGTACTTGTGTTGAGGGAACACTTCAGCGAAACCATCGGCGTTCTCAACAAAGTCAGCAATTTCAGAACCAGCCATGTCACCACCGCCGGAAAGACCCAATTTTTCAGCATCGTAGATGTTGGTACCAAGTCCCAATTGTCTGCAAGTCTCCTTAGCAATACCAACGGCATCACCAGTCAACATCTTAACTCTAAGACCCAAGTGTCTGGCCTCGGAAACAGTTTGAGCAGTGTCATCTCTTGGAGGGTCCATACATGGCATAATACCCAAGATCTCCCAGTGGCCCTCACCTCTCTTTCTGGCAACACCCAAAGATCTGAAACCTCTGGAAGCAAACTCAGCAACAGTGTTTTGGTAGTTCTCGTGGATGTCCTCAGGAATAGGGTGGTCATCTTCAACAGTCTTCAAGACGAACAATGGAGCACCCTTGACACAGATAATTCTCTCACCCTCTGCCGATTCAACAATAGCGGTAACCTTCTTGGAAACAGGGTCGAATGGTTGGAACTCAAGAACCTTGTACTTGGTCAAAGCAGCCTTAGCTCTTGGGTAGTTAATCAAAGACTTCAAGAAGGCCTTGTCAATAGCGTCCAAACCCTTCTTCTTTCTGGAAGCAGCCAAACAAGCAGTCAACATCAAGTCGTCGGCCTGAACACCCTCAACAGTGTATGGTTCGTGCAAGGACAACTTGTTCTTGGTCAAAGTACCGGTCTTGTCGGAACACAAGATCTCAACACCAGCCAAGGACTCAATAGCAGACAACTTTTGAACAATAGCTTGCTTCTTAGCCAAGTAAGCAGCACCGACGGCCATGGTAGTGGTGACAACAGCGGGCAAACCAACTGGGACACCAATGATGGTGATAGCCAAGGTGTGTCTCAAGATGGCAACGATTTTGATGGATCTGTAGAAACAAGCGACCCAAACAACCAACAAGGTGACAATAACCAAAACCAACAAGATCGTACCGATACCGTTCAAGACTTCGGTAAAGTGACCTTGGCCACCAGAAGCCTTGTTGACCAAAGCAGCAGCACGTCCAGTGAAGGTGTTGTCACCAGTAGAGGTAACAACCATGAAAGCTTCACCGGTCTTGACAGTGGAAGAAGAGTAACAAGAGTCACCGTGTCTCTTGTCAACAGCCAAGGACTCACCGGTGATGGCGGATTGATCGATTTGCAACAAGCAGTCCTCAGAGACAATTCTACCATCGGCAGGGATGACAACACCATCCTCCAATTGCAAAATGTCACCAGGGACAATTTGGTTAGCCTCAACCTCAACCAAAGTACCGTTTCTGATGACGTTGGCGGAGTTAGCCAAGGTCTTCTTCAATTCGTCGACAATAGAACCAGCCTGGTATTCTTGAATGAAACCAACACAGGCGTTCAACAAAAGCAAAGCACAAATAACACCAAAATCGACCCAGTCCTCCAAACCGGCAGCCAAGACGGCGGCGGCTTCCATAACGAATTGAATTGGGCCAACGAAAAACATAATGAACTTAAGAACCATGTTCTCCGACTCTTCGGCCATCTGGTTCAAACCGTACTTCTTTCTTCTCTTGGCCACGTCCTCATCAGTTAAACCAACAGAAGGGTCGGTATTCAACAACTCCTCTGGGACTTGCTTGAAGGAAGCACCATCGTCTTCCTCCTCAGACTCGTCGTCGTCCAAGCCATGATGGGATTGCAAGTCCATAATTAATTGATCAATATCTTCATCCTCGTCATCGTCTTCAGTAGACTTGTTAACCTTTTCTACAGTAGGTTCAGTTGCACTCATTGTGGTGGGGGGATTAAATCAAAAAGACAACTGAAGAGAAAAGAGGAAAAAGAAAAAATTTTTTGTGTGGGACGGGGGGCGGGTGATTTATATGGGAATTTTGGTTGCCAGTTTTAGACGCCTGCCGGCTCACTAAATTAGGTTGGGTTTTTGCATTATTTTTTTTTTTTAATTTTTTTTTTGCTTTTCTTGCGGTTCCGACATATCGTTTGTTTTACTTTTATCCCGCTAGCGCCGGCCCAGTGAGGGAATTTTCTGTTATAAACAAATAATGCACGCATTAGGAAGGCATGTCGCACTCGCACAGCTTGCACTGACTTACATGCAGAATAATGTCGCGCCAGCGGGCCCTCCATGCGGCTGCCGGAATTCTTGCTCGCTCAATCTCTGGCCGCCCCTTGGGCGGTCATACCCCCGGTTATCACCATACCCCGATACCGCCTGGTCCGGACAATGCCTGGCCCGGACTAACCCCCGGCTCGGATCTACTCTATGCACGCATAAAAACGCGGATCTACAGAACTTATGCTTATATAGGCCTCTTTATAACACCCCCCTCTGTCCCCGGTACCTCTACAATATCTGGTAACCAATCCAAACTGGGATATATCCCCGGTGCGCGATATCGCTGACGCAAAAGTGGAGGTACGGGTGTGAAAGTTGAAGTGCAAGTACAAGTGGCGACATTACGTAGCCACACGTCCGGGTAACCATGCTCGGTTATCGGCCCTGGCGTGTCTTATCGCTGGTGTGCACTCTTCCGGGGAGAAGTATCCGGTAGTGCCGGCCTGAGATTCGAATGTCGGCATATGTCCCAGGACCAATGTCGTCGGAGGGCTTCGTGCCCACAAATGTCGTGGCCAGCACCCAGACAAATGTCGCCAGCCAGGAACCGGCATTGCCGTCCAGGAACCGGTACCCCCTCCTAATGCGGCGGATACTCCGAGCATGCCCCATTTTAGATCCTAATCTTGCTTAAAGGTCTCTACTATGCAACACTAGACTCTGTAGTGAACTGAATTTATAAGCTATTTTTGAAGGGGAGATTGTTTCATGCCCGCCTCGCGCACGTTCCAGAATTGTTTCAGGATTTTTTTCGTATTGTTCACTGTTGTTTCATAATGCTTTTAGGCTTGTTTCAGATATCGACTCCGCCCACCCCATACCTAAAGATGCACCATAATGTTACATCTATGTTTCGCTTAACATCGGTCCTACTGCATTCCGTATCGTTACTCTACACTAGTGTATGCCGCTTGAGCTGTGCGCAGAAGCATTATGTCATCGAGCACCGATGCGGTCCTGCACGCATCCCGGGAAGCCTCTCCAATTAAACTCCCCCAAATGCACCTCTGCTGCATATCAGATTTCCCTCACTATGCCCCACGACCCACCGGCAGTGGGCTCTGACATTATCTGCAACAACCAGCAGTAGAGCCATGGGCCGGTTCTATGACGCCATAGTGTGAAGTGCCGACACTTGCGACTTTTCTTTGCCAGGTGAATGTCGGCTTTGGGCCACAGAGATATTTCTCGGACCAGCCGCACCTCCAGGAAAAAGAAAAACTCCCCAATGTCGCTAGCAATATGTCTTCCTGTTTCAGTATCGCACTTGCCAAGATTTAGCACACAATAAGCCCGGTACCCCGCGACATTCAAGCGATGCTGCGCCCATGTTGCCCATTGTTGGTAATCTTTTGCGGCCTTTATGTATAGCAGGAAGATATGGGAGAATCGGGGCCCATTTGGCTGGGTGCAGGAGCAGCAATGTGGCACGACATTATTGCCCTGGGCAGACCGAATGTCGCAGTGTCGCGCCCTGGGTCGGTCGTACCGAGCCTATGCCCGGATAGGATTGGGCCTTTCCCAAATGGGTGCATTTCCATGCTATCAGGCCCAATTGTGCAGGTACATTCCAAAACAAATATGCAGTTGAGCGTGCGCATGCACATGCTCCCCATGGCATATCATCAAGTCTTTCTTGACCGAAACTCCCTCTAGCAGCCCTCGATATCCACGTCCTGGTGGCAGCTTCGACTTCCGGTTCTCAGCGTCGTCCCTCGAATATAATCGTGTTTGTGTGCATGTTCCTTCTTGATGTATATAAAGAAGTGTAAATCCTCTCTTCCCTCGTATAAAATTTACCCCGTTTTATTCTGCAGCCACATTTACACTACAAGGTTCGTATGATACCAACAATGAATAACATCAACTAGAGAACACCGAACTACACAAAACAGAATCTTCCACAGAATCTTCCACAGAATGAGCTACAGAATGATCCCTGAAATTTACACACGGTGAGACGTCCCATTGGTCTAATACGACAGACCACATCTATGATACCAGTACTATAGAAATGTGGCACTACACAATGATACTCACAAGGATACTCACCATAGGACACTTCAGGATCCACGGCTAGGTCTATGGCTTAGATTTGGCCAGAGTTCATCGACATAGCAACATATGGATACAGTTTTACAGCCATGCTACATCCACCAGTCTGGGACACCAAATCTTGTGTTATGTGAGTGGCTGCAGTGTCTCGTATCCGTTGAGGGGTTTGCGATTGACACACTTCCAAAAGTGAGCCGAATGTCAACAAGCGACATATTGCTTTTTTCAATTTCTTTTTTCGCTCGCTCGGGGTTTTTGCCCCGTCATGGGGCCAGTTTTTTTTTCGGCGCGGGACAAAAATCTCTCAGAAATGTCGCATGCACGGGGTGCCGGATGTGCCGATAATTCGGCATACACTGTTGGCGCCGTGCCGACGTTTATCCGGCACTTGACTCGGTGCTGGTGCTCGAAACTGCCGAGCTGGGCATTTGCAAGCACTGGGCCTCCTGCAGCCAGCGCTCATTCCGGAAAGTTGCAATTGTTGCGGCCTTCGAGAGACCCGCTGTGACATAAGGGCACGTCACGTGACCTCTCAGCCGTTTGCAGCCTCCAACTCAAAGGTGAATAAGCTTAACAATAGTGGGTTGCATTTTTGGCCATTTTATAGTCCGCCAATGTTTTTGAGAGTTAACCTTATACGGGGTATTTGCCGGGGTGATTATCAGGTGATAGTCAGGTGACTTTCAGGTGAGATAATCAGGTGACTGGCACTCATCTGCCATAATTGTTCTGCCGGTGTGCGATGATGATGACTTAAAATTGCATGATCGAAACGGGAAGTGACAGCGAGATTCAGTTGGTCATGTGACCATCGCTACTAATTACTACAACACCATGGGTCTGGTATTATTGTGGGTCTGAAATTGCCCCAATCGCTATGGTAACTTTGGTCCTGATATTACTGTGATTGCTTCAATTAATCACTGCACCGTCTTCTTTTTTTGCATCCACCACCGGATTGGGCGAATCACCTTCAGACACACATACATAAAACTTCCAATGAGACGGAACGCAGCCAAAACACACACGATCCACAAGATCACCGTCAAGAAAATCGTGGCGTTTTTGGAGTCGTTCCAGATATCGTTCTTGTTGCCTCCTGCAGCCAACACAATTCCCACCAAGATGGCATTGGTGAACATCCAGATCAACACCGTGACCGTCCGGATCAATGCATAATAGTGGTCGTCCTTCTCCTTCTTGCTCTTTTGCTTGACTTGGTGCACAACGGGCACTTTCAAGTCCTCGAGAATGTTCGCATACTTCTGCTCCAATTCCTCGCTGGACCCCGGCACCACCGTCATCACCAATTGGCCATCTACGTCACTCACCTTGGCCGATCCCAAGTCCTTGGCCTGCGGCGTGTCTCTATTACCCCAGGAAACATCGTGGATGTTACAGAAGGAGTAGATGTTCAACACGTTGACATAGGATGGCGAAAGCAAGAGGTACTGGAGGAATGACGTGAACATGAACGACGGCTCTCCGTGCAAAATGGCTCCGAGGAAGTATAGCAAATATGTGCTGACCATGGAAACAACCAAGTCCCGGAACTTCTGGTTGGTGAAGAGCATGGCCGGCTCAAAGTGTCCCTTGTTCTCGCGCATCACCAACTTCACGGTGTTGATAGCCAAATAAATGGCGCCGAAAAGCAAGTATGCCATCAATATGGCAAAAAAAACACACAAGGTATAATAGAACTTGCGGGTCCCCCGAGGCGTATTACCAAAGGCCAATACAAAGGCACAGATGACACATGCAACATAGATCACGAGGAACGCCAACGAAATGTACTTTCCTAGCGTGAAACCCACAACCGTGGAACCCAAGTTATTGGTCAAAATGCGGAACACCAAGAAAAACGATGACAACGAGAACCATGCCACACACACCGTAACCAAGTGGTAATAGAATTCCAACTGGAGCCACAACTTCCTCAAGAGCGAATGGTTGGATTTCCAGATCTGCGTCCAGTGGAAAATCGAATACATGGCCGCAAACAACGAGCCGTTAAGCCAACGACGCCGTTGCAACACGAAATCATCGATCATTTCCGGAACATCAGTTTCAGCCGTAGCTGAGCTAACGTACCGGAGCACATAGTTCCGTTCCTTCTTGGCCACCAACTCAAAGCACAAGATACGGTCCTCGGCAAGGTACATGTTGGAGGTGAAGATGCCGGACTCCTGGAAGTTGCGCTCCTTCAAATCGGCCTCATCGTCCTCGTCGTCTTCATCGATTTGGGCTGTCTGGTGCAAGAACTCTCCCTTGAAGTACTTTTCAAGAGGTCCGTGGCCATCCACGTTCAACAAAGCATCGTACCTGTATGCAGAGAAGGCACCGGGAAGCACGGAAATGAAGCCGAAGATGGACTCCATGGGCTTATCTAAAACATTGGAGATCTTATACTCGAAATTTTGGGCTGCAACCAATGGATTTGACAACAACTTCTTGTTGTGACCCAACGCAACTCGCATCTCTCCACAAGCTCCTGCCACATTGGGATCCTTAAACGAGCTCCATAAGTGGTAGAAGGCATCCTTGCCCGGCTTGGTTCCACAGTCGAGCAACATCACCACCTTAGGGTTCAAAAGCGGAGCAAACGCCTGCAAACACCAACGGTGAGAGTTGATTTTCCGAGCATTCTTCTCTTTCAAGCAGAACACCAACTGCACCGGCGTAGACCCCACTTTCAAGTACACGCGGTCGTTGGAAACCCGCTCGATTCCCACCGTGGACGTGTACTCATACACATGTGCCTTGACAGATCTGTTGTTGACCTTGGACTTGGCATAGCCATCCTGGAAAACACCCATGGCCGTCAACAACTTTTGCGTCCGTTCGTTCAACTGCAATCTTCCATCGTTGACAATCACCACCGTGACCTTCTGCCAAGACCCGTGCCCCCATGCAGAATGCTTTCTATTGGTGAGGTCCTTCAAGTTATCGAGAACTCCCTTCAACGTGCGGCCAAGCAATACCTCGTCTTCGTTATACATGGTAATGCACACCATGATTTCCGTATCACGAGGCGGGCTATAGAGGTTTTGCCGCAAGGTATAGTTGAACTTGCCGAAGTTGGAGGGACCGCATGTGACACCCGAGTACCGCATGAAAGATGTTTCGTCTCGTTCTCCTTGGCTCTGGTTGGAGTACGTCTGGAGCAAGTGCTTGGGCACCGGTGCATCGATGACGTAATTGCCGTTGACCAAACGGGCTCTTTTAATGGTCTTGGTATAATTCAACCGAGGCTTGAAGTCGTCGTCATCGAATACGTCGCCCTTATCCTTGGCCTTGCGGGTGGTTTTTCTTCTGATTGGCTCATCTTCTGCATCCGAGAAAAGCGAGTCGTCCTCGCCAAATGGGTCCAAGTCGCCAGTCTCCTGCAACAAGTTGGTCAGGTAGTTGTTGGCCTGCAAAGGCATCGCGGATTGTCGGTTGAAGTTCAGGAAATTGCTCATGGGGCGGTCGGGGTTCATGTTGCCTGGGCCAGGAGCATCAAAGAATCCACTGGACCGGGAATATGTGGAGGCTGGGTATTGGATGTTGTTGGGGTATGTATCGGGGTACTGGCTGAAAGTGGACATGCGGGTGTCCAGAAACTGGACGGTGGGCGTCTTGAAAGGGGTTCCTCTACTGTGGAGCCCACCATTCAAGTTCTCATAGAAGTCGTCGTCGGAATTATCGGATATAACCCCCGAATTGAGGAACATGTCACTACCGGTATTGGAGCCCACACGCGTGTGGCGCCTGGAGCCTCTGTACTGGGTGGGCAGTTTTTTCACGGATGGGGTGGGGGTCTGGAAACCGGTTTTCTTAGTCGGCTGCGCCTCGGGCATAGGATACTCGACGATGTCGGGGTACGAAGGGTGGAGAGGAACCCGGGACAGTTTTTCGGTGAAGTCAGAGCTATTGCTGGATGAAGACTCCACGGTCCCGGTTCCTAGTTGGCCATGGTTCTGGCCATTATTCGGTCCTCTGGGAGTGATTCCGGGACTGGCCTGGAGTCCTTGGGAATTAAGGTTCTGAAGTCCTATATGAGAAGGTTTTTCGTCATCGAAAAGGTCATCTTCAAAGTCCATTTTCGATTCAGTTCTGATTCAGTTCTAGGGTGTTCAGTTCCTGGTTTGATTCAGTTCCTGGTTTGATTCGGTTCCTGGTTTGATTCGGTTCCTGACCTTTCAGATTCAACTTAACTCAACTAGTTAAGCAGTATCTGACTGTTTAAGACCTTGCGTCGATATTCCTCGGTTTATTCTCGGGGTTCTCGATGTGGGTGAAATTCTCGATGTTCTTTGTTGTTGATCTAGATCTATGATCTGTTTCCTGAGGATGATGGTTAATCAGGAGATATGATTTGAGATTTGAGATTTTGATCAGGGGTTGAGATCTATTTTTTAATCAGTGTTTTTTGGTCTCGGTATGATCTTCTATGGCCTCACGGAAAGAATAGTCGGAAGAGGTGGGTTTCGGAACACGATGTGTGAGAGAGGATTAAATTGATTTTTCTCGGTTGCGAGCATCTATTTTTAGCCGGGAACCTAAAATATAAACCGGTGTTGTTTTTTTGCTACGCACACGACCAAGCAGATCCCGGGCTACATTGTTTAGAGGAAATTCCGAGCTTTGGCCTCCTCTCGATTATTCAGCCTAGACCTCGATCAGGCTTTGTTTGGGTGCACCAAGGTTGTGTGCACGATATTTATGTTTCACTCGCATTGGGGAAGCATCTGTGTGCAGGCCATGGAACGGTTTTCAGGGCGCGCGTCACGTGGAGTCCAGGCCTTTCCCAATCCAGCTCATTCCATACCACCACGCCCAAGCAAGCCACACGCCTTGATCCTGAAACAAGGCTTTCCCCTGCATATCATTCCCTGCCTACAATGTCTACACTCTCTACTCTCTACTCTCTACTCTCTACTCTCTACTCTCTACTCTCTACTCTCTACTCTCTACTCTCTACTCTCTACTCTCTACTCTCTCTCAATCAAGCAATAGTCCATATTCTTGGACTCTTGTTCCGTCAGGTACTCTGTTTACTATGTTTTTTGCTGATGGTTTTCCAGACAGAGGAGAGGGAGGAATCGGGCTACTTAAGTAGTTGGTGGGAAGTAGTAGAGCACCGAAGATGGATCTACCACTATACTACACTACACTATACTATAATTTACTCTATACTATAATTTACTCTATACTATAATTTACTCTATACTATAATTTACTCTACATATACCTATACATACACTTATATGCACTATAAGTTGGATACTACCCATAGAGACATTACGAAGCCTACGGCGTCTGAACTAACAATGGCCATTCCATGACACCATGTCCTCAGCCACCATGGTACGAAGTCCCGGTGTACGGGTTTTTTCCCAGAAAGCATCTATCAAATTGGCTGGGTACGCTGGCTCGCCCGCCCAGTGAAAAACGGGGCCGCCTCCAATTTTTATGCCTACTCACTGTAGCTTCTTTGGTCTACTTATTAGAGTAGGGGATCTTGGCATCAAAGTACGGTTGGTTAGGATGGCCGGAACTGGGGTAAACCGGGGGTTGCGAAAGTAAGTGGACACCCGTACACCAGGCAACCCCAGCAAAAAAAGGCCCAACGCAAACGGCCTATTTTTCTTCGTAAGAAAAGATGATTGCATTGGTTGGAATCCTGGAATTCCGGACTTCACAATGCATATTTGTTTAGCTGAAGTAGTTTTCGTGGTGGACTTTTGGGGGTCCTGGAGCTGGACAATTCCGACCGCGGGCTTCAATTCCGGCCAATCCCAGCCAATCTTAGCCAATTCCCGCTACTTCCTGCTAATTCCGGCCCATTCCGGCCAATTCCGGCCAAGCTATCGCGTATCATACCAGGATCAGGGCTCATAATTACCCATTATACAAGTATGTTATGCTAAAAAAAAAGTAGACAAGACAGTATGGTGTTCTGTCCAATTTTCTTCCATGGGGATTTGGAAGACCTGCACATAGCAACTTCCGGCTGGATGCGCCAGCTCCCCCTCCAACTACTTAAGTAGCTCGATTCCTTCGTTTTGAGGAATCACCACCAAAAGTAACTTAGTACATGAACGTTTCACAAGAATCTAACACAAACAAAATTGCACAGTAAAAAATATATACCATGCAAAGACGTTTTGTAGTTCGATTATGAAAAGAAAAAGGCATCATTTAAAGGTGGTTAATTGATGACTTCCACTCTTGCAGGAATGAGCCCACTAAAGATAAAGTTCTTTCAAGATTAGACATACTCGCAGAATTGCTGTCGGTCTAAAATTGGTCACACAATCAGGTATCAATAATGGACCCCAATTTCACTGTTAAGACTAAACCCACGTTTCTCTGTTTGAAACTGTGCTTGTCCGGAGAACTGTGCGAACACTTCCACCACTGTATTCTATACAGTGCATTGACTAGTAACCCCACTTGACAATATTCTTGACACATTAAATTCAAGCACCGGGACTTGGGAGAACAGCTCAATTTCTTCTTTTTTTTCGTCTAATTGAATAGAACTTTTTTTTTTTGTCTTCTTTTCTGACTGAATTGTAATCTTTTTGTATGTCGTTCCTGGTATGTTTGACTGTTTGGTCCTAATCAGAAGGAACAAGGAGAACTTCAATCAGGTGGGGTTTGAAATGCATCCCAATTGTAGTCAAGAATTCAGCGCTTGCCGTCAAGTGAAACAGGGTTTCAGTCGCCGGGGCGGCTGGCACGTGACCAGTGTCTCACGGTGCACATATCCAGTAGCTTGAGCCTAAACACAACCAAAGTGTAAGTCAGCAGGTGAGCTGATAAAACAATGTTGAATGATTGAGGGAAACGTTGGTTTCGAATAAAAAAAACCTCATGGATGGAAACCTCAAATAATCTTAAGTGTGTTCTTTTTGGAGTGGGGTTTCTCTCAGTGAAATAATCAATTAAGCCGACATTGCATAACAATGGACGCTTTGCTCTCGATTCGGCCACCAATGAGTCAACCGATTCGACCACCAATGAGTCAACGAATTCGACCACCAAAGCTTCCGATTTCCTTCCTCCCCTCAACATAAACTTTCAACCAAATACGATCACTGAAATGAAAGGGCTCAACTTCATCTCCAACTTGACCAACGCCTTGATTGCTGAGATGTCCCAATATGCTGAGCTTAACGGCTTATCGATCACGGACTTGATTTCTTTCCCATGCACTCCTGCTCCTGCCAAGAAAGAAGGGGTGATATTTTAAGGTCCATTCTATGTGGAGAGCTTGCTTAGCAGTTCTCAAGCATGCAATGCACGGCAAAGTTGAGGCGACGCTGACCGTGAGTAAGGCGAACCTGATAACCTCTTCTTTAACGCAATGATGAAAGCTCCGAAACCAGCCAAAAAAAATGAACAAAAAATGAACAATTGCAGATCCTTCCACTAAGAAACAACCTTAATGGCAATACTCAATTTCAAAATTCAATACATTCTCTTAAAAGATCCAGAGAAATCAGAACTTCAAACCAAAACCAACTTCACAAGCTGAATCCATCATTTAGCACATTACCAGCCTCAACTGTATACAGCATTAGCCGCAACTGAAGCACTAATGGTCCTGAAAAGATCTAAACAGAATAATTCCCTCTGGATTCGAATAGGGGCCAAGAAAAAGCATCAGCGAGTCATTTCTGGTAGCCTATAAAAGTATACCTTTTTCTGCGACTTGGTGGGGGGAGGCCCATATTTATATTCCCACGCGCGATTTTTGCAGCCTCGTAAATAATTACAGCCCCTTAATTCCCGCATATATAAAGACTGCCCCCCGCCCATATCCTCCTTTTTTTGTAGTCCCTTTTTCTAAGCTTTTTTTGAGCATATCCTACTCCAAAGCAGTGAATGATAAAAACCCCAAAGCCAGCCAGCCAGCCAAAAAAAAAAAAAAACAATAAATCAATAAATCAATCAAGCAATAAATAATTGAACAAACAAAAGCTGCCAGAACAATTGAAAGCAATGACATTGAGAAAGTAAGTTTGCTTCTTAGTCCTAAAAATTAAGTACATTGTTTTTCGAAACTATTCAAACCAACGCACCAAAATGTTTCAAGCCACGTTAGCAAATTTAAACAAACAAAGAATTCAAAAAGTTACTATTTTTAATATTTAATAGAGACTTTACATGAACAAATTATTTCGAATCTTTGATATTTATCAATGTTTAAGTCATAAGTACGAAACTTTTGAATTAATGGTTGTTTAATTTTGCAAGTGTGTTTGAAACAAACTTTGTGGCGTGCTGGTTTGAACAGTTTTGAAAAACACTGTACTACTCCAGATTCTTGTTGCAACGACTCTCGGTGTACCACACAGGCAGTGCCACACAGGCAGTGCCACACAGGCAGTACCACACAGGCAGTACCACACAGGCAGTACCACACAGGCAGTACCACACTATACTACTACTATACTACTACTGTTCAGAGTGTTCAGAGTATTCATAGAGTAGCTCAAAAAGTACTTGAAATGGTCCTTCACCTAATTCCTGAAGCCTCGGGTCAGCTCCTCTGGTATCTCGGATATCTACTGTGTACTATACTAGTGTGTTTACTATACTGCTATGTGTACGATGTGTACAATGTGTACTGTACTAGTGTGTATGCTAAGATCCAATATGTTGGTGTCTCCAGGGTAAGAAGCAGATAGTATTGAAGGCCGAAGGCCGCTCGACATCTGGTCACCAGTGCATGTTCAGCATCCACATGGGTAGTATACACATGGTGGGTCTACTAGTAGTATACATTAGTATTCATTAGTATTCATTAGTATTCATTAGTATTCATTAGTATTCATTATTATTCATTATTATTCATTATTATTCATTATTATTCATTATTATTCATTATTATTCATTATTATTCATTATTATTCATTATTATTCACTAGTATAAATTAGTATAATTAGTAGTATATTCTTCACCAGCTCTTTGAAGACACATCAGTTTCTACTCAGAACCTTTTTATTGGTGAATGCCCTTCGTGCCAGTACTGACATTCTACGGTGCTATGGAGAAGCAAATGAAGAGGACCGCCAGCTGAAGCTCTTGTGGCGGTGGGAAACTTGGAGCTTCTATGAAATGTTTGAGCACTGAGCCTTGGAGGTGTCGAAATTGCCCAACACAAGTCTGCCAGTGTAGTGTACAATAGTATTAGTGACTAGTATTAGTGAATAGAGTATAGACTATAAATTATGAAGAGTAGACTATAAAGTAGATTATGAAGAGTAGACTATAAACTAGACTACCAGGTTTAAGTACAGTATAATGCAGTTTACAGTATAATATAGAGTATACTGTAGACTATGCTATAACTATAGACTAGAGTATAGAGTATAGACTGACTATACTAGAGTGTAGAGGTTAGAGAGACTAGACTTTTGGCTAGACTGGCATAGATATATCATGGCATATAGAGTAAGCTGGAGTATAGTATAGACTACGGAGTGCCCTATAAACTAGGGTGTAGATATAGAGTACAGTATAGCGTATAATTATGGGGATTGTTGTAGAGTAGAGCATGGAAATTTGAGTCGACAAGACTATAGAACATGGAGTAGTATTCACTAGTATAGTGAATAGTATAGTGAATAGTATTAGTAGTATGGATTTAGTATGGATTAGTATGGATTTAGTATGGATTAGTATGGATTTAGTATGGATTTAGTATGGATTTAGTATGGATTTAGTATGGATTAGTATGGACTTAGTATGGACTTAGTATGGACTTAGTATGGACTTAGTAGTATACAATAGTATTACACGTGACCAGTAGACACTACTAGAGTCGAGATTGGCGAATTTGGCCGAGGAATCCGCTCAACGTGTTCCACAGTAGTATTTAATTCAATTGTGACATTATCAAGGTGGGCGTTTTTCTGCATATAATCATGGATATATTCCTGCACCACTGCCCGGTCCACATATTTGTTGGACTGGTTCGGGGCCCATTGCTTCTTGTCGCTGAAAGTCATCATATTCTCAATGATATTGGTGTTCATCTTCTCGTATGCCGGGGTTTAGTATAGTCAGTGATAGATTGTAGCATATTGCATAGCATAGAAAATACTATAGTGGGAAGATAGAAAGGAGTAGATATAGAGAGGAAAAAGGATGAAGGGAGTAGAAGACAATCAGTACGGGTATTGTTTAAATATTTCTGTGTGGGACCCGAAATTTCTAATAAACATTTGGGCTTAATTAATCTCCAAAAATTCTTTAGTTAGTTAGCATTAAGGAATTGTTTTTTTGTTCTTTTGTTTTTTGTTTTTATTTCTTTGTTTTTATTTTTTTGTTTTTTGTTTTTTGTTTTTTTGTTTTTTTGTTTTTTGTTTTTTGTTTTTTGTTTTTTGTTTTTTGTTTTTTTATTTTTTTGTTTTTTGTTTTTTTGTTTTTTGTTTTTTTGTTTTTTGTTTTACTTTTCAAATATTGCATTTTTAGTCAGCTATTTTTCAAATAAATGTTTGAGTGTAATGAACTTCCAATAGAAAATGAGTATATTCTTTTTGATGTTAGTAAAATCCCATACGAATGTTGCGTATGATTTATTCGTATAGTAAACCCCCAATAAAGTTTATAAAGTTTAAAAAGTTTATAGTGAGCTCTATAATGATTTTGAGTGTAACGAATTGGATGCATTACCAATATTCCACTGTCCCTTCTGCTATGTAGCGAAACCACACCAAGAAACGGGCTTGGAAAACTGCGAGAAAGAGACCCTGTCGTGGTGGTAGTACTAGTACTAGTGGTAGTCAGACATAGTCACAAACATAGACATGTAGTCAGACATAGTCACAAACATAGACATGTAGTCAGAAATAGTCATAGACAAACGGTGGTGGTAGTAGTATACAGAAAGGCATATTAGGAGTCACAGTATTGGTATTGTAGTCTGTATTAGTAGTAGAGTGGAGTAGTGGAGTAGTGGAGTAGTGGAGTAGTGGAGTAGTAAAGTAGTAGTATAGTAGTAGTACTAGTAGTACTAGTATAGTACTACTAGTGGAGTAGTAGTATAGTACTAGTACTAGTGGAGTAGTAGTACTAATAGAGTAGTGGAGTAGTAGTACTAATAGAGTAGTGGAGTAGTAGTAGAGTACTAGTACTAGTGGAGTAGTAGTAGAGTACTAGTACTAGTGGAGTAGTAGTAGAGTAGTAGTACTAGTAGAGTATTATAGTACTAGTAGTATAGTACTAGTAGAGTACTAGTAGAATACTAGTATAGTACTAATACTAGTGGAGTAGTAGTACTAGTATAGTAGTACTAGTGGAGTAGTAGTAGTAGTAATAGTAGAGTAGTACTAGTATAGTAGTACTAGTAAAGTAGTAGTACTAGTATAGTAGTACTAGTATAGTAGTACTAGTAAAGTAGTAGTATAGTAGTAGTACTAGTAAAGTAGTAGTATAGTTGTCAACGAGTACCTAGCATGTACGGAGAAAAGGTACTTCGTGGATATGTTGTAATCAGGCCACTGAAAGACAATAGGGTGTGCAGACCTTAGACGAACAAAAAGTATAGGAGGTGCTGTGGCCCGTCACATAGAACTTTGGTCTTGTAAGGTACAACTTACATATCCCTGTATATTAATATATACTAAAACAAAAGTTGAAAATAGTAGTCAGTAGTAGTAGTAGTAGTAGTAGTAGTAGTAGTAGTAGTAGTAGTAGTAGTAGTAGTAGTAGTAGTAGTAGTAGTAGTAGTACTGGTCAGCCAAGAACAAGGCTAGGCAGTTTACGAGGATATGGTAAGTCAAAGTACCAGTCAGTCTGCGCAGATTGAAAGGCTCGATGGAGATCTCCAGGAATGCAAATAAGTACCAAAACGGAGTGATTGTGGCAGAATCCAGCAACAACCTTAAGATCCAGAATCACCAGGTGGGGCACGATTTGAGGGAGAGCGGCACCAGTTGCACGAAACTGTGCACAGTCTACTCCAGTAGGTGGTTATGTTCAGGTTTGCAGTGCAACACTCAGAAGACCTCGAACGGCTGGCCCCAAAAAACTCGGGCTGGCCAAATGTACCAGTTTGCTACTGAGGCCTCATGGTCATACCGTGTAAGAAATTGAACAAGTGGCAGAGTGTGTACTAAGGCTAAAGTTTACGA
The DNA here is from genome assembly GCA_002374385.1 of Metschnikowia borealis. NCBI lineage: Eukaryota > Fungi > Ascomycota > Pichiomycetes > Serinales > Metschnikowiaceae > Metschnikowia > Metschnikowia borealis. The sequence continues at coordinate 27,086 of NKZC01000126.1, read as the reverse complement.
AAGCTAAAGTTTACTAGGGCTAAAGTTTACGAAGGCTAAAGTTTACTAATGCTAATATGTACTAAGGCTAAATTTACTAAGGCTAAATTTACTAAGGCTAAATTTACTAAGGCTAAAGTTTACGAAGGCTAATATGTACTAAGACATCAATGTTTGAAGACACTAATTTGTACTAGAGTACTGCGTACTAGTGGTATTGATGACTGGTCTGTTCAACTTGTACTGATGCTTACAAGTCACGAAGTCACTACAATTGACCAGTACTATCAGAACTATAATACACTACTATAATACACTATCAGAACTATAATACACTACTATCCGAACTATAATACACTACTATCCGAACTATAAGACAGTACTATCAGAACTATAATACACTAAACTACACTTGGGAGACTATATTGAATTATTTTTATCCAACTCTGGGATGTCCAGTTGTCATGGAATTCGGAATCCTGAATCCTGTTGACTCCAAGAAATTTGAAAAAATATCCCTATCGGATGATGAAAAAACCTGTGATGAAATAGAATACAGATCAATTGTGGCCAAACTACTTTAACACAGTACGTTTTGATATAAACTACATTGTTCTGAAACTTTCAAGATACTTGGCCGATCCTAAGAAAAACATATGACACCTGCTTAGAAGCTTCTTCCATATGTAAGGTCAACAACAACTTATGGATTCATTTATACACCCATGACTAAACTAGATATCAACAGCTTTCATGAAACAGAAGTGACAGCATATACTGATGCAAGTAGAAGAATGTTGGAAGGCTCAAAACATATTTTAGTCAAAGCAGACTTTTTAACTATAAATATTACGATATATCAGTATTATGTTGGTACTTATAGGTACTTGCTCCAGTATTACCAGTGTATAAATAGTAGTGCTGTTTGCTTCATTGCTCGAGTCGCTAGTCTATTAGAACTATAATACAGTACTATAAGACAGTACTATCAGAACCATAAGACAGTACTATCAGGACTATAAGACAGTACTATCAGAACTATAAGACAGTACTATCAGAACCATAAGACAGTACTATCAGAACTATAACCATCAAAGGCATCTCTTGTTATCCATAATTAGGAAATCTCTACCAATGCTTAGGACTCATACTCTTGTCAAAAGAGCTCTTTTATAACAATAACTTGCACTTTATAGAAAACCTCATTTCTTATCAATAGACCTCTATTTCATCAAGGAGATCTGTTCTCAGTAGACTCTTTTCTCATGCACACCTCTTATGGACCTCTTTTCTCATTTAAACGTCTTATCAATAGGCTCTCTTAAGACCTCTTAAAACCTCTTAAGACCTCTTTGGAAATAGTTCCTGATACCAATATATCACTTGTTAATCCACTATACTAATGCTACTGCTACTAACTATACTACTACTACTAACTATACTAACTATACTATTAATACTACTACTAATACTACTACTAATACTACTACTGCTAACTATACTAACTATACTATTAATACTACTACTAACTATACTACTACTACTACTACTACTAATACTAATACTACTACTAATACTACTATTACTAATACGATAGACTCACAATATTATACTTTCCCTGTATAACTATAAGACAGTACTATCCGAACTATAAGACAGTACTATAATACACTACTATCAGAATTATAATACACACTATCAGAACTATAATACACACTATCAGAACTATAATACACTACTATGGCTCATTTGATGGAAACCTGGATGAACTAAATGATCTTAGACTGACTATTTTACTTGCAGTAGTACTACTTCTAGTACTGATTTTACGGTAACACGGTAACACGGTGTAATGACTTACAAAGGCTCATCAGTGGCCAACGTGATAGTTCCAAGTACTTCCTTGCTGCTTCGAGTACCTTCTAGTATACACTCCTGAGAGCTAGCCTTCTGTGATTGACCCAAATGAAGCGTATAGGCTCTTTCGAATGCCAATAATTAATCTGATAAGTTCAGGGTTGCTGGTGTTCTAGCTGGCGCATGCATCGCTTCTTATGCTCTGTCAGTCGACGCTTTTTCTAACCATCAAAACCCATCATTGTTTCTGCTCTATGCAGTCTCTTGAACTGTAAAGAAGATAACGCCAGATCTGCAACGACGGTTGCGGCACCAGGAGGACCTGTGATTAACCAGGGAGTGATATCCAGTGGATGACTCATACTATAAGATATTGACCTCATAGTCTCATCAAGATATGTAAACACTTCAGGGGAGGTGTTTGCTTCAGGAGTAGGAGACAGAGAGTTGTCAGTGCTCATTGAAGTATTATCAATACGAGATCTTTTGGTGGGTCTGGTTGTTGGAGGCATCTTGGTATACCTCAGGCAGTTGATACTCGATTTTTCTATACTAAAAATAAATGGGGCGAGTCCCCATTAAATATCTGGAGATTCTTCCTTCATCACGGCATTCATTGTAACCACAATTGATTGCCGCAGGAAAACAGATGGCTGGCTAACCAGCCAGCCGTGGTTATCAGAGTGCGCTCTTTTCATTGCTGGTTTTCAACATGAACTTTCAGTACACACGATGTACTGATTCCTCAAGCTCAACAAGTAGTGGTAGAGTAGCACTAGAGTGGTCGTAGGTTCATTGAACGACGTGTGGTTCTGAGTAGATGGCAGAGTAGATGGCAGAGTAGGTGACTGAGTAGAGGGCAGAGTAGATGGTTATGAGCACTGGGTAGAAGCACTTATCAGCACTCTACTCTACTCCACTACTACTCTACTCTACTCCACTACTACTCTACTCTTCTAATTCACTACTACTCTACTCTTCTAACTCACTGCTAGATCCACCATGGGTAGATCTCGACCTATTGCGGTGTATAATACCTCTCCGCCTGTAATCTACCAGCCACCCTATGCTCTGGCTCCCGGTATCCATGGAATGGTTCTGGTTTAAGGCCGAGCGAAGGTTAAGTCTCGTTAGTACGATCCATTAGCACCAACTACTCAATACTAGTGCTTTCAGACAGCCAGTGCTTTGAGTACTACTGTACTATACTACTACTGTACTATACTACTACACTACACTACTACACTACACTACACTACACTACACTACACTACACTACACTATACTACACTACACTACACTATACTACACTACACTACACTATACTACACTACACTACACTATACTACACTACACTACACTACTTTGACACCTGGTGATTTTCTTACCGGTATCGGTTTGGGCACCGTGCGTGACCCATTGCCAAAGTTGCGATCTGGACACCTCGGCCGTGGCTGCGTCCTCCATCAAGTAGTTGATTGGCACACATCCAACGTTTCTCAACCATGCCTCGATGTACGACAACCCAATGATACAGGTACTCTATACTACTCTATACTATTTTATTTTTTCTGTTGAATATACTAGTGAACATTAATTTGTCCTACTTCAATGTTCTTTTGGTGAGGTGGAACACGTCAGACTTGACTAAAAGCATATGAGAACATTTCTTGACGGGCAAGAATGCTTTACTTTTTATGGGCTCTGCTACGTTGTAGGTGGATGGGTATCCTAAGGGGTTATAGTCCGACGGGTATCTTAAGGGGTTGCAGTATGAAATCTATTGAACAATTAGCAAAAGATTGTACAGGTTTTGAATAAGCTGTCAAAAAAATTTTTTTTTTCACAGATATGAAGTATAATGATAAGAGCAAAAACGGCATGAACGGTAAGGTCCCCATCCATTCCCATATAGCTTTTAAAGGGCTCTATAATACCAACTAGAGGATGTGGTTGGTATTAGAAACTAGGATTTTCCCAATACCAGTCATATGAGTAGTCAGTAGTCAGTAGGAGTAGTAGTCAGTAGGAGTAGTAGTCAGTAGTAGTAGTAGTAGTAGTAGTAGTAGTAGTAGTAGTAGTAGTAGTAGTAGTAGTATAGTAGTAATAGTACTAGTATAGTAGTAGTAATAGTACTAGTATAGTAGTAGTAATAGTACTAGTATAGTAGTAGTAATAGTACTAGTATAGTACTAGTAGAGTACTAGTAGAGTATTAGTAGAGTACTAGTAGAGTAGTAGTACTAGAGCACTAGTAGAGTACTAGTAGAGTACTAGTAGAGTAGCCATGGTCTATACCTGTATATACATATATCTTAATATACCTACACCAACATTCAAGCGTTTTTTCATTAGTCACTGGTAAGAGGTGTACGAACAGAATTTGTAGCTAAACTGAGCCTGGTCTGTGCCCGGTCTGTGCCCGGTCTGGATCGGGTCTAGGCTTGGTATGGCCTGGTGTGGCCTGGTCTGGATCTGTTGTTCACCAATGACTGCATATACCCACTTTCCATTACCCACATATACCTCCACCAATTCACCACATTTTCTTTTTTTATATTATTATGTTGTTCGTTTACTTATTTTTGTCTTTTTACTTCTCTTTCTGGGTTCAAATACATAGACTCCGAAAAAAGTTTCTTCATATTTCTGATTTGTTAGCGCAGTGCACGAAAGTGGAAAAACTACTAACGCCAGGATAAATCCCAGATTGGAAAAAAAGAACTTTGAACCACTGGAATACATTTAAAACACGAGCTATAACCTACAATAGTTTTTTTTTGTGATTCGAAAGCTTGTTGGATTTTTCAGGGAAGAAATAGTGGAGGGTGGTGATATATGCAGGATACCACGCTATATGCAGAATACATTATTTCTGTCCATATCCCAATCTAAGTACTCCACTCTTCCGTCTTAGCCTACTGATTGTTTCGTTATTGGTTATGGTAATCGGGTAGTTAAACTTAATGACTGCGGCCGTGTGAAGGATTTCCCCAGTATAAAGGGACAAGCTCCTGCTACTTCGTAACACCACTAAAAACCACAGTATCAAGAGCAAAGTGGCCACGGGGGAAAACGTAAGCAACTGAATGTTCAATACCGGCTAAACCAAATAAACTAGCTGTCCACCAAGGCATATTTGAGCACGGACTCGAAGTTGTTCATGGCGTGAAGTTCATGGCGTGAAGTTGGTAGACGAAAATGCTGAACCACTACCATCTAATACTTAAAGCCATGGAGTCAGGATCAGCAGCTAAGTACCATGATGTTGAAAGGCCAGCATAAGTATCACGGAGTTGAAAGTATATCAGACTCATGATGAGAGCTTGGACTTGGACTAGACTCAGATATTCCCGGAGGTCCACATCATATAGAGTACGGAGACTTGCGCCAAAGATAAGACACCCATTGCCATATCTCGTGTCGCTATTGGTTTTCCAGTTCTTCCATTTTGCTTCCATTTGGACTACGGGCGCTAAGACTTGGCCCACGTGCGCTCTCAAAAGGATCGTTTGTTGGACAACAACTTTTATATCCATGGACATGGTGCCAGGATATATCTCTTCATGGATGAGAAGCAGCTCCGTACTAACTTCTGCGAAAACAGGCCCTTTAGGGAATACACCATTGCCACGGCCTCCGATTGCTCGCTAACAGAAAAACAGACGTATAGAACATGGACATATAGGACATGGACATATAGGACATGGACGACGTATAGAACATGGACATATAGGACATGGCTCCTGGTGGTGTTCAGCGTGTCTGCAAAGAAGATGCTACCACTTACATCACCATACCCAAGCAAAGGAAGTGGGTCCATATTTTATCCACGATGTCGTAATCTGAGATGCAGGGATGCCATGAATCCACACTTATGCTGCTAAGGATCTTCTTTTCCTCTATCTTTTGTCAGTCAGTCAGTCACTGTACACAAGACACACTTTTCCTCGCTTAGTCCCCTCAAACATTTTGCATGGTAGATATGCGTGCAGCGAAAAAACACCAACAGACACTCGGAATAGGGTGCCAAGTCGGGGATTTCGCCCACAGCATGGGCACCGGCCCTTTCCTGCATGGCCATATCCTGGTGGGCCGAATACATATCGGCCATGTCCGGGCCCCAAACCACCTTCCCACAAGACGCACAGTTCTTGTTCCGTATAAGCCAGCCCCTTAAGACATCTCTCCGGTGCGTTTCCATGGCCTTGCGGATCTCGTCATTCACCTTGGACAAACTGATGAGGTTGAACTCGCTCTCAAAGTAGAACGACGTGAGAATGTCCTGGAGAATGGCCCGCACATTGGAGATTTGCGCTTTTTCCATCACTTGCGAGAGAACACTGTTAAAGAGGGCTGAAGAGCCACCGTTTGAGTCGATGATTGCTCGGAAACTCCGGTATATGGCCTGATCCACTTGGTGGGTGCACGTTACAAGGCCTTCGATGAAGAGGCTCCACTTTTGGGGATTTCGCGTGCAAATCGAGATTCCAAACGTGACGATCCTCTCCACGCCTCTTTCCACTTCCATTTCTTCCTCACCGCTTTTGCCTAAGAGACTGATGGCATCTATAAGCTGGCTAAGTGCCTGCTCATATTGATTGTCCTGCATATAAACAACCGCCATGGCTTCATATTGTTTATGCTCCCTGAGCTCATCCAAAAGCACCTGGTTCATGCCCAAAACAGCCTTGTATTTTTCAACAAGCCCCGTGACCTTGGAGGGGGCGTATGTGCAGGATAACCCAATATATGCCCGGGCCAACGGTTCCACAAACTCCTCTTCTTTCAACATCTGGAGGTACCGGTAAGTATCAGCAGGAGAACATTCCAAGGCCAACAAGTGGATTTTCAGGCAGTATTTGCCGCCCAAAAACGCCATTTCCTCGGGGAAATTCCCAAAGAAGTAATGTCCGTTGCGGCCCAAAAGGGTAAGCACCCGTGACTGCTCCGCCACGGTTCCCCTACTGAACGTATTGGCCAACAAATCGGCCACCATGGGGAAATCGATCTCCTGCGCCATAGGCTTGCCCTGGCTCTGCATCCAAACATCCAAGGCCTTGGAATATAGGCGTGACTGCACATAGTACCGGAACGCTGCCCAGTAGAACTCCGCCGTTTTCATCTGTTCCAAGAGAAACGTTTCATCGGGGGCAAAGTAGAACGGGAGTATGCACTCCAAAGCAAGTTCCCGGTCCTTATGGCTCTCCAAATCGGGTTCCCGGAGCAACCAGTCCACGGCGTCCTGCACCACGGAATCGGCTATGCGGATAAACTGGTGATATTTGGGGTAATTCCGGGCCACGAACACCGCAAGCTGCACATAGTCCTTGGGCCCGAGAATGTCGCCGTTGACACTGAAGGTATCGAGGACTGCATCCATGATGTACTGGCGACTGAGTCCGTTTTTGGTCTCGGTATTTAACATTGGGTTTTCCAAGAACTCGTTTAGAGTCGCCAACATCTCAAAACTGTTTTTTTGCAAGAAGAAAAGAAGGTAGGGAAACGGTGAGTCGTGGAGTCCGGAAAAGGGAGCACGGGCCACTTTTTTGGCGCTGAAAAGAAGCCCGCAGATAGTCTCTCGCCCTAATACTTCCTGATGCTCGTCCATAAACTCATCGGTGGGGAATTTGCGCCCAGAGAGAATGTACGACATGTAGGAGTAAACCAAGTAGCGGTTTTCTTCTGTTTCCTCTTCATCCTGTATATAGAGCCCATCCACCAATTCCAACAACGGTGTCAAAAAATCTTGGAAAACACAGTTCCAGATATAAACGCTGCATTCCATCAAGCCATGAGTCCTGCATAACTTCAAAGTCATATCGATATTGAGCGTGGAAATGTCCAAAAGACAAACCATCTCGGTCAAGCGTTCTCCATAGCCATTTTCAACTGAGTACTGCACAAGAAGCTTGAATATGTATGGGGAAAGGTTGGGGACTTTCCGGCAGAGAATGTAGCTTGAAAGCGACTCGAAAAAGGCCTTCTTAGGTGCACTTTTTTCGTACACTAACTCAATGACGTCAAGGAGGTCGGAGTCCAATATGCCATCTCTGTTTGCGGCAATTTCCGAAACCACCTGAAGAAACACGTCAATATGGGAATCTGACAAAGCCACGGAATCTTCTGAAGGTGCAGAAACTATAACAGAAGGTACAGATTCTGAAGCAGGGGCAGATTCTAAAACAGATGATTCAGGGGCAGGTTTTGAAACACAAGATGCAGCTTCGTGCATTATCTTGATGAGAAATGGCTCCACCACTTGCTGTCTTTCCTTGAGTGTATGCGGAAGTCCATACAAAAGAAGCCTGCCCCTTTCTTCAGAACTGTAGTAGTCGTATGCACACCATAGGGCGTCGGAAAAACGTTCTTCCGAGAGCAACGACACAAGGTGGTCAGCCCATTTCATCGTGGTTCCGGTATACAAGGCCACTGGCTCAACTAGCACCACTGGCCGGTGCCGGAAGATCTGGAGCATGTTCTGGAGTCGTTGGAGGTTAAGATCTTCAGCAGTGGTAAACGGAAACCTTTCCCTGGCCACCAAAGTCAATTTTGGGCAGTGGAAAAAACACATTTCCTTGGATTTCTCTGCGGATTCTCGTACCACTACACACAAAATCTCCGAGTTGAGCCATTTCAAGGCCTCGACCTCATGGCCCTCGGTAAACCGGAACTGGGCCCGTTTTCGGTGTGGGAGCACCGGAATTCCCCGGTCTTTATCCTTCAATCCCGATAAGATCTGCATATAATTTGGTGGAAGAGCAGAGAAATCCACCTCTAGTACACTCACCACGTTTGACCACGAGTACGCCAACTTGGCACTGGTGGTGCCCTGTATGCAGGGATACCAAGCCATAAGCCCCACACATGAAGGATTTGGTTCCACATCTTTGGGCCGCAGCACCTGGAAGTGGATCTTGGCGTAGCTGGAGCCCGAATTGTTAAGTGACCGAATGGAAAAGACAGTGAGAGTGTTGCACGTGATCACGGCCAATAGTCCAATCTGGTCCGTGATCTGGGCAGATGTACCCACAGGAAGAATCTGGCAATCAAGGATCCGGTTATGGAGTTGGCCCAGACTAGTCAGATTTTGACTAGCCATATTTTGAATAGTACCTTTTTGACCTGAGTTTTGAGTGTCTGAGTCAGAAGTACCACTCTTTCTTCGTATTTTCTCCTCACATTCATGCACCTTTTCACTTGTATAGTAGACCTTGAAAAACTTGGAGAAACCATGGTGAAAAAAAACGGAGCGGGCCAGATCCGAGGTCACGAGATCATATGAATCACCCACAAAAGCCACTGCGAGAATTCGGGGAGTGGGAGTGGAGGATTTTGGGGGAGGAGGGTGGATCACGTGATGCGGAGTCACTGTCTGGGTCTGTTTTGGGCCTGGAAACTCCCACACTGTGACTCTTCCATCTGCAAACCCTGCAGCAGCCAAACGGCCATCTGAGGATACAGAAATGCATGTTGCAGGGGAGTAAATGGCGGAGAAACCAGTGGAATCGGCATTTTCGGGGCCGGTTTCTCCATTTTCAGTGTCCAAATGCTCAAAAACATGCGCCAATTTCTGGTGGTAATTGAAACATGCCACTGCTCCTCGACTAAGACCAACCAAAATGTACGACGGAGAAAGTTGGATGCAGCAGGGCACTCCAAACCGAGCAGAGAATTTGGCCGACCGTAGAATTTTTTCTACGCCACCTGCAGCTGACCAATGGATGATCTCGGTTATCTGGGGTCCAAAACCTGATTCAGTGCCAGTTTCTGTAGTACTTGTTCCAGTATAATTGGTACCAGATCCTGTAGCATGGATGCTTAATGGAGTTGGAGATCGGGAGGGCAAGGAAAGAGAATGCAACTGTTTCTGTGCATCACGTGCCCGTCTCACTAGCGACGTCTGGCTATGGGAGCGGTCGTCAAAGTGCCGTCGCCGGTACGGCAGCGTGGTAGACGTTGAGCTGGAAGCAGACATGTCTAGAGTTTCATATGATCTGATAAATCTATAGGAGATCTAGGGTAATAGGTTCGCCAGATCTTGATCTTGGAATATCTGATTTGAACAGATTGTCGAGGTATGAATAGCTAGACACAAGAGGTGTAGCTAGATCTAAGGTAATAGATATGTATGGTATATCGGTATGTAACCTTATGCAGCCTTGTAGAATAGCGGTGGGTAGCTAGGTTGTTTAAGCTGTGGATATGAAATAGCCAGGTATAATGCTAGATGGAGTAGCTAGATATATTGACCAGGTGGAATAATCTAGAGTATCTGAGTGGATATGAAATAGCCAGATAATGAGACGTATTTAATATAGAAGAATTCAGATAGGAGTATCCAATATAGGAGAATAGCTAGATGAGTGCTATATGGAGTAACCTGTAGTAGCCAGACAGAATAGCCAGGTTATCAGCAATGGAAATAAGTGAGAATGAATAGCTAGGTCGAGTAGCTAATGAATAACACCCAGTAGGATGTATGGAGTATCCGGTAGACTGAAGATCAGAATACCACTGAATAGCTGTAAATATATGAAATAGAACTGGATAGCAAAAGAGATATGGATATCGCTGAATAGCTAAATGAGGTTCCAGAGGAGCAGCTGGACTGGATCGGATCAATGGTCGCCAGGAATCAATCTCATATAGAAGACGGTATATAGCCCCAGATAATAGCTATATGGTGTTGTGATGGTCAGAAATAATAGCTAGAGCAATAGCTAGATGTAGCTCAATTGTTAGCTAGATTATATCTCTTGAACTTCTGACTAGATGATATCTCTATAGTACTTATGACTGGATGGATCGCTAGATCAATAGCTGTACATGTATATGACTAGACGGAGGAGTCGGGAATGGCTCTGTGCTAGATGATGTTGTATGATGATAGAGTAGCTATCTATCAAGCTTGCTGTATGAGGATAGTATGGTAGTATGGGTATAGTATGGACTATGGAGTAGCTGAATGGGATATGCAATATATACTAGTATATTATGGAGTGGAGTATGTAGTGTAGACTGTAGTATGGAGTATAGTATGGACTGTAGTATTAGTGTATTATGAAGTACACCGTATAAACTATAGTATAGTATGGACTGTAGTATTAGTGTATTATGAAGTACACCGTATAAACTATAGTATAGTATGGACTGTAGTATGGAGTACACTATATATCAGGAGTATGGAGTATAGTATATTATGGACTATAGTGTGGAGGGAGTGGAGCTTCAGGTAGAGGCGCGAGCCACGTGACCTACAGACTCCAGCCCAGTCCAGTACCACGCACACGCACCACGCACCACAGTACATCACCAACTGCCAACTGCCAACTGCCAACTGCCAACTGCCAACCGCCAGACAATTGATCGCCATTCATTTACATACACACCAGGTCACTACACATCACCATACACTACAGCACCAGGCCAAACCAGACCAGGTCAAATAGTACCAGACCATACTTTACCAGGCAGTACCAGGCAGTACCAGACAGTACCAGACAGTACCAGACAGTACCATACTTTACCAGGCAGTACCAGACAGTACCAGACAGTACCAGACAGTACCAGACAGTACCAGACAGTACAGGTAATTCAGTACTAGATAGGTCACTACACTACAATACACCACTAGAGAGTGCAGGCTATTGATTACTGGAGAGTACATTACTAGATAGTACTACCAGACCACATTACCAAACACTACAGCTGTTGATTAGCAGACATTACTAAAGAGTACTACTACAGTACAGATGAATCTCTCGCTACAGGACCCGTTTTCCGTGGCCAAAGAGTACCCCGATACGCTTGTGCACACGCTCCAATACGGCCACTCGGTGTGTATACAGTTCAACCGGAAAGGAGACTACCTCGCGTCAGGACTTAGTGACGGAACGGTGATCATCTATGATCTCTTGAGCTACGCCATCATCTGCGTGCTCCGAAAAGACGGACACGTGCGGCCCATCACCTCGTTGACCTGGTCCCATTGTGGCCGCTACCTCCTCTCGTCGCTGCAGGACTGGAGCTGTATTCTCTGGGACCTCCAGTATGCCAATGCACGTGAAGCCCCCCATCCAGAATCCACCTCCCATCAAACCACTTCCTATCCGAAAACTGCATCTAAGGGAACCTCTCGGAATGTGGCCATGCAGAACCCGGCCATCGTGGAGAAGATCCGGTTCGGAGGGCCCATCTGGCTGGCGTGTCTCCATCCCCGCAACCCGTTTCTCTTTACGGCCTCTCTTTTCGAGGACTCTCCTGTATACGTAGAAATAAGAAGTAGGGGGGGACAGGCGATGGAGGGACTTGAAGAGGAAGTTAAAGAGGAAGGTACTAAGGAAAGAGGAACGGAAGGACTCAAAGAGGAAGTTAAAGAAGGACTCAAAGAAGGAGAAACGGAGGAAGTGAGGAAAGGACTTAAAGAAGGGGTCCACAAGATAACACTACAGACGGAGCCCAAGGTACAGGACGAAGACGACCCCGAAGACACCAAGTCCAAGCACCAGACGCTCGTGACCATCTTTTCCACCTCCGGAGACTACCTCCTATGTGGCACCAGCAAAGGCTGGCTCAACGTGATCGATGCTCACACCATCGAAACAGTGCACCTGGTCAAAGTGGCCAACTGCAACATCAAAAGCTTGGTTGTCTCGCCCAACGGCCGCAAGCTCGCGGTCAATTGCCTGGACAGGATCATCCGGCAGATCCACTTGCCCGATTTTATCAACAACAAAAACCCCGAACACTGGGACTTTGATGTCGAGCACCGGTACCAGGATGTGGTCAACCGGCTCCAATGGAACGGAGTAACTTTTAATGCCAACTCAGATTTTTTGGTGGCTTCCACGTTTGGCCAGAGTCTGCAGGATCTCTATTTATGGGAAACCGGCATGGGTTCGCTTATAAAGATCTTGGAAGGGAGCCAGGAGGAGTTAATTGATGTCAAGTGGAACTACAATAAGTGCATGATCGGGTCCACGGGGCTTGATACGGGCACCGTGTACCTCTGGCTGATCCAATTCCCGTCCAAATGGAGTGCTTTGGCGCCGGATTTCGTGGAGATTGAGGAGAACGAGGAGTACCAAGAGCGAGAAAACGAGTTTGACATTTTGGACGAAACCGAGGTCATAAAGAAACGCATGGAGGAGGAGGACTTGGAGATTGATATTCTTCTGAACGAGCAAACGGACGTGCGTGGCTTCGATACGCAGATCACCAGTTTCGTGATTCCCATCAACTACGAGCTGTCGGTAGTGAACGTGTGAACAGCCCCTCCACTAAGCATAAACCAGCAAGCCAAACAAACCAAGCAAGCCAAACAAACCAAGCAAACCAAGCAAACCAAGCAAACAAACCAAACAAGCAAACCAAGCAAACCAAGCAAACCAAGCAAACCAAGCAAACCAAGCAAACCAAGCAAACCAAGCAAACCAAGCAAACCAAGCAAGCCAAGCAAACCAAACAAACCAAGCAAACCAAACAAACCAAGCAAACCAAACAAACAAACCAAACAAGCCAAGCAAACCAAGCATAGATCAATCCACAACTTAATGACAGGACTGATCAGCGAGGTGGCATTAATTGACCTGATGGAAATGGGTCAGGTATATTAATATAGAGTAGTACTCCAAGTCTACTTATTGTTATCTCAGTCGGACCATCATAACTCGAGAAACAAACACATGGTCATGGATAATATAACCAAACAAGTGGCACTATATGGTAGACTCGTTCTTCTACTAGTGTGAGCAGAAGACAGAGTAGAAAGCTCTTAAAAGAGTCATTCTTAGTACAGGCAGAGAGGCTTATAATACCGAAATAGGTAGAGCAATACCTTCGTGGATCTGACCGTAGAGCAGTATCAGTATAGAGTAAGTATTATACAGTATAATAGAGATAAGGCCTGGAGTAAAGTGCCATTTACTATGACCTTATGTATTGACATTATGTATTGACATTTTACTACTATATTTATATGTCATTACTATGACCTTATGTATTGACATTATGTATTGACATTTTACTACTATATTTATCTATGTCATTACTATGACATTATGTATTGACATTTTACTACTATATTTATATGTCATTACTTAGACATTATGTATTGACATTTTACTACTATATTTATATGTCATTACTTAGACATTACTACTGGCGTCTTACTGCTATTTTTAGATCCGCCTTAAGAGTGCTCCTATTTTTGTATTGTGAAGCCTCTCTGCCTGATACTAACAATGTCCATTGTGTAGGCCTTTAACCTTCCAACCAGCTACGAGCGCGCACTCTTGAACTGTTAAGTACAGTGTTGTTCAAAACGATTCAAACCACACTAGCAAAATTCAACAAGCCATAATTCAAAAAGTTTCGTACACCCCCACAAGGTGTTGGATACAGGATACCAAGAAAACCAGTTCAGTTCCGTCCGTTTTGAGTCTTGATCGATACTGCAAGAGTCCTAAAAGTAGTGCATATGAGGCAATTCTCCACATTTAAATTCCAAATATTGAATTCTAATGAACGTTGGTGTGAAACATGAAGCCATTTGGTTTGAAAGACTGTGCATGGTTTGTATAATTTTGCCAGTGTGGTTTGAATCGTTTTGAAAGCTGTAAATAGTTCAGATTCCTCCTTCTGAGAAATCATCTGCGAATGAACATAGTAAACAGAGTTCCTGACGTAACCGGATTCTTACAAATGTATTACTATATTACTATATTGCTATATTACTATATTACTATATTACTATATTACTATACTACTATATTACTATATTGAAATACTACTATGAAACTACTACTATGAATCTACTACTATGAAACTACTTGGACATTACTGTTAGCTTGTAAGCATATAAATTACCTAATCGAAACTATATTCGTTGAAGATTCCTCACCAAGAAGAACCGGCCACCATTAAGTAGTCTGCCGGAAGGTAGCCGAAGGGGTGTAGCATCGGTTCGTGATTAACTGGTCACGTGAGCTCAATTCCTACATGAGTAGTATTCTACCCATCTTGGATCTAACAAATACCATGACATCACTATGAAACTACTATGAACTAATATGAACTAATATGAACTAATATGAACTACTATGAACTACTATGAACTACTATGAACTACTATGAACTACTATGAACTACTAAACATTACTATGAAACTACTATGAAACTACTATGAAACTACTATGAAACTACTATGAACTATTATGAAACTACTATGAAACTACTATGAACTAATATGAAACTAATATAAAACTGTTAGATCCACCATAGGTAGTGCCTACTTATTGAGGTATTTTGAGCCCTCACCGTCTAATCCCAACAATGGCCATATCAAGACGCTGAGGCCCAACTTCGCATGATGTTGGGACGGCGTTCATCGCTATTGTTCTCGTGCTAAGTCACACGCCCTGTTTCTCTAAAAGTATTTAAGTACCTCAGATTCCTCCCTTAGGGGAATCTTCGGCGAATGAACATAGTAAACAGAGTACCTGACGTAACCGGAATCTAACAAAAACTACTATGAACTAATATGAACTACTATGAAACTAATATGAAACTACTATGAAACTAATATGAAACTGCTATGAAACTACTATGAAACTAATATGAAACTAATATGAACTAATATGAACTACTAAACATTACTATGAACTACTATGAACTACTATGAACTAATATGAAACTACTATGAAACTAATATGAACTACTAAACATTACTATCAAACTAATATGAAACTACTATCAAATTTGACTATGACATTTTTTTGCCATTTTATTTTGCCATTTTATTTTGCCATTTCTTGACTTCTCTAGCCCATAGTTCTTGTTCCTTGTGGGTCACGTGGACTGGATTTTGGGGGAAAGACGCGCACTGGTGAAGAAATAGTAATTAGAAAAAGCCCCCAAAAATTGAAAACAGAGAGTTTTTTGAATCTGCTTCTATAGAACAATTCGGAGATGGAGAAGAATTTGGGGAGATTGTTCACATTTCAAATCGTTTTTTTGGGGGGGAATTCTGGGGATCTTGGGCGGTCTAGAGGGGTGTTTATGTGTCACCTGCATATACCGCATCACGTGAGTGACACGCAGCAATGTTGGTAAATAAAACTTATAAGTAAATATCCTGCACACAGCACTTCACCCCAGCTAATTTTCACTTCGCTAACTCAAAAGTCAAGAGTGTGTATAAGTAATAACAAAAAGATGGAAAGAAAGAGACTATAGTCACGTGCCGTCCACTATGCAAACCCGCTCAATGCTAGCGATAACTGCGGGCAACGGCGTGGTCACGTGAGACAGTCCAAAGCAGCAGGCCTTTCCCCGTGACCAGCCCAAATTTCTTAAAAGCAGTGTTAACTTTCCAAGCCCCCCCCCCACGAAAACCCAAAATTGAAAGGCCCACCAAATTCGCCTTTTCCCCCAAAGTTCCCACCCAAAATGGGCCAGGGACTGGAGGTCATGTGACACCCCACGGTGCGGGTATATGCAGTGCCACTGTTTTGTCCAAAAAACACCAGGAAAATCTTCTCATCTACCATTCACCCTACCCTTCCGCCAAGTGGCTTGTGATTGCATTCAACTGTGACCATATACAGTCTAGCCCCCTCTAAAACCCACGCTACTTAGACTCTTCAAAACCCCACGATTTTTTTTGTTGCTGTCTACACTTCCATATTTCGCTTCCTCTCCACCACGATAACAAGCCTCCCGATCCACCAACCACCACACAACAAAACACACAACGGCACAAAACACTTGCCAATACCCAAGGTCCATCCTATAGTCCCAAACATAAAGATATAGGCCAGGATCTGACCCATTTACATAGTCCTAGGTCAAATAGATCAGACCATAGGACAGATCACCGCAGGGCCGTCGAACCCGTACACCAGAGACTGGAACCAGGAGCTACAACACCACCAGCTAGTACACCACACGGGAATTATCACCAATTCGGTCATATAGACATATCCAGTGTCAACACACAAGTACCGTGTGATCCCCCAACCTTACATAATTATTTAAATGTCGGAGAAACGAGGTGCTGAGGAGCTTCCAGCATTCGAAGACCCACAGGACCTAGTCAATGCAGTTGTTTCCACGCTCCAGGTGCCCGAGGAAAAAACAAACGTGGCCATGACCTATGCCAACGACAAGAACGTGGCTTCCGAGGTCCAGGCATACGCCAAGATCGCCGGCCGTGACTGGACGTATTATGTCAAGCTGCTTGCCATCTCTATAGGCAGGAACACTGAGAATGTGCCCTCCCAGCCTCTGCTGCTGCAGGGCCAGGTTGTGCAGATTGACTTGGGGCCGGCCAAGGTGGTTTCCAGACAACATGCTGCCATCACCTATAATATTGACTTGCGCTGCTGGGAGTTGAAGGTGTTAGGGCGCAATGGTGCTCGCATTGATGGGGTCAAGATGCCGGTGGGCCATAATTCCGCCACTCCTTTACATTCTGGTGCCATTTTGGATGTGGGAGGAACGCAGATGATGTTTATTTTGCCGGATACGCCGCCGTCCATCTCGCAGAAAATGCTCCTGTCGTGCTTGGCCCGCTATAAGGGAAAGATGGCCAAGCTCGGGGCTCCTAACCACATCAACAGTTCCGGCCCCAATGGTGGCCTCAGCAACACCAGCTCGTCCTCGAATAATGGGACTAATAATGGAGCCAACAGCTCATCAAATTCTGCCAACGGGCCCGCCTCTACAAACTATTCCCGGTTCCCCAATGGGTTCGTCCTGCATGCAGCCCACGGTAGTTTGGGCCCCATGTTCGACAAAAACGCCTTATCCCAGTCGCCGTCCCGAGCCGCGGTGCTGCTCCAAAATAACCTTGACCAGGATTTATCCAGTGAAAAAGCAAAGGGCATCAAACCTCCTTACTCATATGCCACCATGATCACACAGGCCATTTTATCGGACCCCGAAGGAGTCATGTCACTTTCGGAAATCTACGAGTGGATCTCCAGCCACTATGCCTACTACAAGTACTCCAAGGCTGGGTGGCAGAACTCCATCCGCCACAACTTATCGTTGAACAAGGCCTTTGAAAAGGTGCCTCGAAAACCCAATGAGCCGGGCAAAGGAATGAAATGGCAGATCTCCGAATCCTACAGGACGGAATTCTTGAAGAAGGTGCAAACGGGTACACTTTCCAAGTCTCGCCGTGGGTCTTCTGTTTCAAGGACATTACAGATCCACTTGGCCACGCACCAGGCACTTCCGGATCCAGGAAAGAATACCATAAAGGCCGAACTGCATTCTCGGAACGGGTCCATGGAGAACCCACAGCTCATGCAGTATGCCGTGCCCATGAATGCTTACATGCCGCAGCAGATGTACCAGCAGACCTACTTTGGCTATAGCATAGGGAACCAGATGCAGGGACAGATGCAGGGAAATCAAATGGGGAACCAGGTGCAGGGAGGTCAAATACAGGGAAACCAGTCTATTCAAATGGGCCTGTCGATCCAGCAGATGCAGGGAATGGGTAACCAGACCCAGAATCATCAGATAAACGGACAGATGAATGGACAGATAAGTGCACAGGGACAGGGACAGATAAATGCACAAGGACAGATGAATGGACAGATGAATGGACAAGGACAAGGACAAGGACAGGTACAGGGACAAGGACAAGGACAAGGACAAGGACAAGGACAAGGACAAGGACAAGGACAAGGACAAGGACAAGGACAGGCGCAAGGCCAGAGATTGGGAATGATGTACGCTAACCAAAGCATCTCTCAGCCCCTCTCCCAGACCCAGAAAACAATGGCACCATCCACGTTGATGCCACCTAAAGAACCAATCGAACTTGCATCGCCATTGAGGCACATTCCGTCCCTAGACAGTGCAGCCAAGCAAAAAGCCTCAGCGTCCAATCATGTCTTTGGCCAGCCCCAAGGCAGAACCTACAGCATGTACAAGCTCCCGAGCTACGAATCAGCAGAGACTTCAGCCAACCGCAACTCGTTCTCCAATACGTCCAATGGTCAGAATACCAGCGAATCCATGCTCCACAATTCCACGGCGCCCACCACGTCCAACACCTCGGAACTCGGGCTTGGGTTCACGTCACCCAAGAAAATCGCCCCGTTGGAGGCATTCACTCCCGAACGGGGGTCCAAGGCTCTTCTGGGCAATGGAAAAGGTTTAACTGCTAACCAATCATCACCTGCTTTCTGGAACTTTGTGCAGTTCAGCACACCTAATGGACAGACTCCAGGAAGAAGAATCTCAGACGATGGCCAAGGCAGTCCAACGTTAAGCCGAGGGAACGATAAGATTGAGCTCTACGACGACTCTCCGTCAGCCTCCAACACTCTCCGTCAGGAAAAAAAGGCAGTGGAGTGATATTGATATTGGTCTGGTTGAGATTTTATTGACTGATCTTGGTCTGGTTGAATGTTTTACTGACTGATATTGATTGATATTGATACATCGGTCGATATTTATGCAATGCTTTTCTGATATTGTTACATCACATTGCTTGGAATTGTATTAATACTTTGCAGACATTGACATCTCGATTTATTTATTGATACAATACATTGGTTGGTTTTGATTGAATTGGTCGTTGATTAATGATATGAATCTCGGTCTATTGATGCATGGATGTGTCATGGAAGAAATTCGTAAAAGTGATTGATATTGATTGACTTAATGGAGTTGTTCTTGAAATTGATATTGATATTCACATTAATACCTCGATATGAAGAACTGGTGGTGAAGTTGGACATGCCACCCTCCTCCAAACAACGCCTATGCTCGAGTCAGGCCACATTCCACTGTCTTCTACCTCTAGTGTACCGTTCATCATTCTCTCATTTTCTCATCTTGCTCTACACTATTATGGTCCACTCTATGGTTTCGCTTTATGATTGTTCTGCACACCATATCCTCTATAGAGTCAGATCGCTCACAGTCAAAAGCGCAGTGGACGTTTAGACTCGGCCCCATAGCATACTTTGCCAGTTAGACTCACCTGAGCATTAAATACTATTAGAGTTAAATTATACACTAGTCAATTCCAAAGCTACATTAGAAATCGCCTTAACCTAGGCTACTCAGCTGATAACCTAGTCATAAGTAGATATAGTATATGTGATATGATATGATAGAATATGATAGAAAATGATATAATATGATATAATATGGTAGAATATGATAGAGTATGATATAATATGATAGAGTATGATATAATATGATAGAGTATGATATAATATGATATAATATGATATAATATGGTAGAATAGAGTATGATATAATATGATTTAATATGATATAATATGATTTAATATGATATAATATGATAGAATATGATAGAATATGGTAGAATAGAGTATGATAGAGTATGATAGAATATGATAGAGTATGATTTAATATGATATAATATGATAGAGTATGATATAATATGATATAATATAATATGACAGAATATGATATAATATGTGAGAGAATTATTATGCGACCTAGGCTTGAGTCTGTATTCAAAGTATAAGCTTCTAACGGGCTTCTCAATGAAAAGGTCCTTTCCAGGAACAATAAACTGACGGTGTTCTGGAATATTATGAATGGCTAATTATAGGAGAGACTCTCCCAGTCACTTATAGTAGAGTGCTAGTTACTTAGTACTGGGAGGTACTGGTATGTTCTTTATAGTAGGAGGTACTGGTATGTTCTTTATAGTAGGAGGTACTGGTATGTTCTTTACACTGGGAGTTACTGGTATGTTTTTTATAGTAGGAGGTACTGGTATGTTCTTTACACTGAGAGTTACTGGTATCTTCTTTACACTGAGAGTTACTGGTATTGTTCAATAAAGCTGGTCTTAAGTACTGGAGCTCTTAGCCTCTATAACTGGGCCCCCCCTTTATACCTGGTGCTATCGGGGGTAGTAACCTAGCAGTGGGGGTGATATAGACTTTATCCTAGACGCAATGAGAGTCGTTGGAAGACTGTACTTGAGTAGGTTCCATGTCTGACAGGATATAGTCGGGGCTAGATCAACGGGGTTCCCACTATTGGGTATCCCTCAACGAATGAACATAGACCAAGAGATAGACGTACATTTACGATTTTTGAGTAGATGTTTATGACATTTACGATGTTTTAAGTAGATTTTGAATGAAATTTACGATTTTTGAGTAGATTTTTAAGTAGAATTTCATGAAAGTTACGATATTTTTAGTAGAATTCCATGAAATTCACGATATTTAAGTAGAATTCCATGAAATTCACGATATTTAAGTAGTATTCCACGAAATTCACGATATTTTTAGTAGTATTCCATGAAATTTACGATATTTAAGTAGTATTCCATGAAAGTTACGATTTTTAAGTAGAATTTCATGAAAGTTACGATTTTTAAGTAGAATTTCATGAAGGTTACGATATTTTTAGTAGTATTCCATGAAATTCACGATATTTAAGTAGTATTCCATGAAATTCACGATATTTAAGTAGTATTCCATGAATTTACGATGGTTTAAGATATACTTATATCAAATTCACATATCTTGAGATCTACTTTTGTCACATTTACAATACTTAAGCTTATACCAAATTCACATATCTTGAGATAGATTGATAACACTTTTACAAGTAGAGTTTTACCACATTTACAATGAAAATTTACAATGAAAAAACTCTTTCTTCTTTTGAAGAGGGTCTTTCATATTTTGGACAGTGTCGGCGTTCTCTCACTTGAACCCCCAGTCAAAAAGAGACACTTAAAGTGCACCATGTACCCCTTATACATGGCAACAGAATAGGCCACTTGACCTACGGAATACGCCAAAAGGGCTGAACACATAAAATTCTCTCCTTCTTCGTACCCCACCAAAAAAAGCTAAGAAAAAAGCCACTTTTGGCTTCGACAACGGACTCGACTCGCGACCGCACCTGAAAGCTCATCAGATTGACGGCAAAAAACGGCTCGAAGAGAAGTTCCACCAGCACCGCCAAAAGCGTAGATGTACTTTAATGCATTGTCTACGCTTACAGATAGATTTTATGACATTTACATATCTATACTAGAGAATACCGAACTACAAACAGAATGAGCTACAGAATGAGCTACAGAATACAGAATGAGCTACAGAATACAGAATGAGCTACATGATCCACAGAATAATTCACAGAATGATCCACAGAATGATCCACAGAATGATCCCTTAAATTTACCACGCTGAGACGTCCCATTGGTCTAATACGACAGGCCACATCATACCAGTACTATAGAAATGAAGCACTACACAATGATACTCACAATGATACTCACAATGATACTCACATGGATACTCACATGGATACTCACATGGATACTCACATGGATACTTTGGAATCCACGGCTAGGTCTATGGCTTAGATTTGCGCCAGAGTTCATCGCCATAGTAATATAAATACATTTTACAGCCATCATCCGCATAAGGTATGTCTCCATTGACACATGGTCCTGTCCAATGTTCAGGAACTGACCCACCACCACAACTGACCAAAACAACTGACCAAAACAACTGACCAAAACAACTGACCAAAACAACTGACCAAAACAACTGACCAAAACAACTGACCAAAACAACTGACCAAAACAACTGACCAAAACAACTGACCAAAACAACTGACCAAAACAACTGACCAAAACAACTGACCAAAACAACTGACCAAAACAACTGACCAAAACAACTGACCAAAACAACTGACCAAAACAACTGACCAAAACAACTGACCAAAACAACTGACCAAAACAACTGACCAAAACAACTGACCAAAACAACTGACCAAAACAACTGACCAAAACAACTGACCAAAACAACTGACCAAAACAACTGACCAAAACAACTGACCAAAACAACTGACCAAAACAACTGACCAAAACAACTGACCAAAACAACTGACCAAAACAACTGACCAAAACAACTGACCAAAACAACTGACCAAAACAACTGACCAAAACAACTGACCAAAACAACTGACCAAAACAACTGACCAAAACAACTGACCAAAACAACTGACCAAAACAACTGACCAAAACAACTGACCAAAACAACTGACCAAAACAACTGACCAAAACAACTGACCAAAACATCAGACCACCACAACTGACCAAAACATCAGACCACCACAACTGACCAAAACTTCAGACCAAAACTTCAGATCCATGGCCAATACCTCGTATATATTCGTATCGGTTTGTTCCTTCTATACACAGTGCTCGTAACCGTCCTAAGAACATGAAGACTCCGCTTTAAATTGATCATGTTACTAGTATTAATATGTACTAGTACTAGTAGTCTTCGTATCTGAACAAGTTAATATGCATATCAGTGTAGATTATTTCAGATCCAGTATAGACAGGGTTCTAGGAAGGGAGGTTTGATGAAGGCAAGTCGTCTGATCCTAACAAGGGACATCAAAACCATCACAAACCATTTAACAAAGTTGGTTGAGCCAACACGGTAAGGAAACATGAGTAAAACATGAGTAAAACATGAGTAAAACATGAGTAAAACATGAGTAAAACATTAGTAAAACATGAGTAAAACATGAGTAAAACATTAGTAAAACATGAGTAAAACATTAGTAAATCACGAGTAAAACACGAGTAAAACATGAGTAAAACATGAGTAAAACACGAGTAAAACATGAGTAAAACACGAGTAAAACACGAGTAAAACACGAATCTGTATCGTTATTTATTGTCACTACCTCCCCGTATTGGGATTGGGTAATTTGCACGCCTGCTGCCTTCCTTGGATGTGGTAGCCGTTTCTCAGGCTCCCTCTCCGGAATCAAACCCTTATTCCCCGTTACCCGTTGAAACAATGGTAGGCCTCTATCCTACCATCGAAAGTTGATAGGGCAGAAATTTGAATGAACCATCGCCAGCTTAAAGCCATGCGATTCGTTAAGTTATTATGAATCATTAAATGTTGATTTTTATCTAATAAATACTACCCTTCATGAGTCGGGTATTAAGCATGTATTAGCTCTAGAATTGCCAGGCGTATACCAATTAGCAAGGTGCTATCAAATAAACGATAACTGATTTAATGAGCCATTCGCAGTTTCACTGTATAATGCTATACTTAGACATGCATGGCTTAATCTTTGAGACAAGCATATGACTACTGGCAGGATCAACCAGATAACTATGAAGAAGTTATTTTTTGGGGGTTTCCACTGACTCGTAGTATAAAAGATCGGAGTGATCTTGAGATTTGGTTGGGATTATTTTGGCATAGCCTAGTAATCCACTGTTTCTTTCCTTGCTCGGGGAGACGTTGTCATCCCGAGACTTGGGCGATAAATCGAAAACACGAGTAAAACATGAGTAAAACACGAGTAAAACATAAGTAAAACACAAGTAAAACATAAGTAAAACACAAGTAAAACACAAGTAAAACACAAGTAAAACACAAGTAAAACACAAGTAAAACACAAGTAAAACACAAGTAAAACATAAGTAAAACATAAGTAAAACACAAGTAAAACACAAGTAAAACACGAGTAAAACACGAGTAAAACACAAGTAAAACACAAGTAAAACACAAGTAAAACA
>NKZC01000386.1:0-12144 GCA_002374385.1 Metschnikowia borealis | reverse complement strand
AGCTACTCCAGAGAGCTATCCCAGAGAGCTACTCCAGAGAGCTACTCCAGAGCTACTCCAGAGCTACTCCAGAGAGCTACTCCAGAGCTACTCCAGAGCTATTCCAGAGCTAGACGAGCACCCAGAGAGACTTGCCCTCTCTTCAACAATACTCACCATTGTTTCATCTGGATACAGTCACATGAACATGGAGTACACCTGCGTGTACTGATTCCTCAGTTCAATAGTTGTAATGATTCCTCAACTTCATCAGTTGTACTGATTCCTCAGTTCATCAGTTGTAATGATTCCTCAGTTCATCAGTTGTAATGTTAGTCTCCACTCCTACGCGCTGTACTGCATATACCACCTTTCCTGCACACAGATGGTGGCACATCTTGCAAGTTCAACAAATATTAGTACGTAGTAGATCTTAGTATTGCAGTTGTATATATTGCGTAGGTGGGTAAAGTCCTTGATTCCATTTATGCCTAAGTGATCTTATGTTCGTTGATGAACTGGGCACGTGCCCCAATCTTGGTATGGTAGAGCACTACCCATACGGAATCTGACAGTATCGAATGTTGGAGATTGATGTACTGTGGATTGATGTACTGTGGATTGATCTTCCTGCATATAATACTATCAATGAATGATGGTCTGCTACATTTCACGGTCTACAGCGTGCTGAAGATATAGCATAAGCCGGTACCACTTTTAGGTTAGTGGTGCGACGCGAGGGCCGACACTGGGCCGAGAAGTTGCCGTTTTGGGAAGTTTATCCGACACCACCAACTCCAGGATTAGTTGAATCCTTCAACATCACAGAATTTGTACTACACTTAGCAAGAACCTGGAACTTCGAAAACATTGGAATCGCTTTGGGACGTCTCGTCGGGTGTACGGGTCTATTCTCATCGGGTGGTGTACGGGTTTGTGACCGGAAGGGCTGGATTTCATCTTCTTCCTGGTGTACGGGTTTTCACAATGGGATTTTTCCGGCGGCACTGCGACTCTTTCTACGGCACCCAAATAAGCGCGGCCGCGGAGCTTTCCTCATTGGGAATACCCCGTAACTACCACCAAAGCAGTACCTATAGGGATTTCGGATCGGTTTAAAAACTCCGGTACTGCCATCACTGCATATAATGTATCAAAAGAACCACCCGTCACGTGTCTTCCATAAATCCCAAATACAGTACCCGTAGCGGTGGTTGAAGGCGAACTGGTATTTGTGGTGTACGGATCTCTTGTCACTCGTGTACGGATCGTTACTTTTGGGCGCACGGATGTGGTGGTTCACTTTGTAGTAGTACTTTCAGGAGGTACGGGTGTACAGTGACGGTCTGTACTCCCTTTTGTGCTTTCTCCAGATGCGATTGTGGTTCGTTTCATAGCTGTTTCATAGCTGTTTCATAGCTGTTTCATAGCTGTTTCATAGTTGCTCCGGATCCTTTTTGCGGTCGTTTCGGGTTTTCCCCGAAGCCTTCGGTTGTCGGTTCAGATTTCTCCGAGCTGTCAATCTCGCTTATGCAATTGCGTCATGCACCTTTCTTTTTCCCACCGTTTTGAGGATTCTCCACGCGCGTTTCTTTTTCTGCACGACGCGCAGATCCACCGCTGCTACTAATCCGGGAAGATTCTCGGCGCATCTCGCCAACCCCAGAAATGGGGCAGATCTGGGTATATAAACCGGGCATTTCCAGCCATTTTTTCGCCGCCAAAAAAACTCATCTGATCTCTTTTTCCACACTTTCTTTTCTAAAATGACCCAATCCAAATTCAATACCATCATCAAACCCGACCAGGACGCAGCTCCTGTGCCTTTCCCACCACCCAAAATCTCCGGCACCGTGGTCGACCGGTTCATGATGAAGGAAAAGGTGACGGTGATCACCGGAGCCGCCGGGGCCATTGGAGGAGCACTTGCGGAGTCGTTTGCCCAGGCAGGCCTGCATGTGGCCATCATGGACTTCAAGTACGACCCCAAGCTCGACGAAAAGCTCCAGAAAACATATGGAATCAAGGCCAAGTCGTACCAGGTGGATGTTACCGACTATACGCACGTGGAGAACGTGATCAAGCAGATTGTGGCTGACTTCGGCACCATCGACACGTTCATTGCCAATGCAGGGGTGGTATGGACCACTGGAACCATCTTGAACCCCGAGTCCACGGCTGACCAATGGAAACGTGTTTTCGACGTCAACGTCCACGGCGTGTTCAACTGCTCCAAGGTGGTGGGCGAGATTTTCCGGGAAAAAGGCCACGGTTCGTTGATTATGACGGCCTCCATGAGCGCACACATCACCAACGTGCCCAACTACCAAACGTGCTACAACGCCTCTAAGGCTGCTGTTTTGCATATGGCCAAGGGCTTGGCTGTGGAGTTTGCCGGTTTCGCCCGGGTCAACACGGTGTCTCCGGGCTACACCGATACTCCACTTCTGAGTTTCGTACCCACGGAGCAGAGAGCAAAGTGGTGGGGCTTGACGCCTATGGGGCGTGAGGCTTTGCCTGAGGAGTTGGCCGGAGCATACTTGTACTTGGCCAGTGATTTGGCCACGTTCACCACGGGCACGGACATTCGTGTGGACGGAGGCTACTGTGCAGTGTAGACCTCAGTGAGTAGGCTGCAGTGAAGTTATAGACAGAATAAATAATGGATAGGTTTTGGTAGTCATTGTGGTTTCGTTGGAACATGAGGAACCAGTACATCTCAGATGCACTGCATGTTCCATGTGACTGCATGTTCCAAGTGACTGCATTCAAGCGGCACAGATGAAACAGTGGTATGCAGGTATACATGAGAGTGGAGAGTGCACGACGTCCCGCGAAAAAGGGAGTGGGCGCTAACACAAGAGGATATAGAATAAGAGACGACATTTGGGTTGACAAGAGTTCTGACTATAGCATTGAGGCATAACTATACTGACTATACTGACCATACTAACTATAATAACTATACTGACTATACTGACTATACTGACTATACTGACTATACTGACTATACTAACCATAATAACTATACTGACTATACTGACTATAATAACTATACTGACTATACTGACTATACTGACTATACTAACTATACTGACTATACTGACTATAATAACTATACTGACTATACTGACTATACTGACTAAACCCTACTACAGCAGGCTGAGAAGAAAGCTGATTAGAAGGCAACAATAGAGTGTTAGTGTCAGGCAGAGAGGCTTCATATTACCGTAACGGGTAGATTACGACCAATGGTGGATGCAACAAGACTGGTATTGTTATATTGCGGCAACGTCTGGTACTCGGGTATGTATGTCCATTTGCTATGAATCCTTAGAGGATTCCCAGATAGCCCGAATGAATTAAGAAGGTGGCGTCATTGTTCAGTCTAATGGAACAGTCTCCATAAGCATTGTTCTTGGGATCCCACAAACGTTTGCAAGCCGGTCGAGTGATGTTTCCAATACGGTCGAGTGATGTTTCCGAGCCAGTGGACTGATGTTTCCAAGCCAGTGGACTGATGTTTCCAAGCCAGTGGACTGATGTTTCCAAGCCGGTCGAGTGATGTTTATTTTGTACCTATCATGTGATTTCAAAATATTCCGTGATAAAGTATAATCACGTCAAAATTCAAAGACACCCACCAATGAATACATCAATTGGCGTGATGACACCACATTTTGCAAGTCTTTGTCTCCATGTCTTCATCATGATATCACCATTGATATGTTCTCCCCGTACTGGACCATCATACCTCATCGAACCTTCATGCACTCCACAGCAGTACATCCCAAGCATTCTCCACATATACATTGTGTTGGAGCATTAGAAACTAGTTACATACAGGCACATATCCATTGTGTTGAAGCATTAGAAACTAGTTACAACAGGAACATTGTTAGGTTCCGGTTTCGTCAGGTACTCTGTTTACAATGTTCATTCGCCGAAGATTCCTCCGAGGGAGGAATCTGAGGTACTTAAATACCTTTAGAGAAAAAGGGCGTGCGAGATAGCACGAGAACAATAGCGATGGACGCGGTGCCAACATCATGCTGTGTTGGGCCTCAGCATCTTGATGTTAGGATTAGACAGTGAGGGCTCAAAATACCTCAACAGGTAGGACACTACCTATGGTGGATCTAACAAACATATTCATCTTGAGAATTTGAAAAGCCATTTTCCATGACATCACTAGACCTGGACCATCTGCACTAAACCTGGACCATCTGCACTATGCTCATTGATCTCCTCACTGATCTACACCAACACGTATACACAAGTACACGTATGTCCGCTTTATACATCAGTGGGCCTTCAAAATGTCAACCTGCCCAAACAAAATTTCATCAAAACGTCAACCTACCCAAAGATAATTTCATCAAAATGAAGACACGTTCAGCAGACCAAGTAGCAGAGGACACGGGCTCAGAAAATGTTCACAAGGCATGGCTTTGTTGTGCAGGAATGCATAAACAACGTACCCAATTCCACTAGTCCCACCAATATTGACTTGCCACTTTCCACAGCTACCAATCATATAAATCCCTTACTAACTTAGACGATGTCACATTAAGTAGCTGCTATGACGTTTTTGTTAGTATCACCAACCACCCACAACCTAATGAACCTAGATTTCAATATTTCTAAGTTGGACTTATCATAGTACCTTAACAGGAACAGTAGCTCAAAATAATAATAATACAGTTTTTTTCAAAACTATTCAAACCAGCACGCCAAAATGGTTCAAACCACATTAGGAAACTTAAACAAACCAATGATTCAAAAAGTTACTGTTTTCAAATATTTATAGGGACTTCACAGAAACAGTTTATTTCGAATCTTTGATCCTCACCAATTTTTCAGTCATAAGTACGAAACTTTTTGAATTCTTGGTTGTTTAATTTTGCAGTGTAGTTTGAAGCATTTTGCCCGCTGCTTTGAACAGTTTTGAAAAACACTGTATCCCACTTGTTTGCATACAACATATCAAGGAAGTTCCTTGAGTCCGTAAAGGCTAGGCACTCGTTGACAATAGAGTATAGTAGCCGGTTAGTATAGTCAGTGTAGCCATTCTAGTCTACTAGTCCTTTAGTAAAATCCTAGTGGAGGCGTGTACACGTTCCTTAAAAACACTTCAGGAATATCAGAAGGTATTGTTTGAGGAGAAACATTCTCGCTTGTGATCAGATAGGACAGCTTAAAGATGGTCCAAGCCTTTTCAGTATAGCAGGGTTGGTGATTAGATAGACGGATGTCACGACAGCTTTGTTGAATGTTAGAGCAAGACGTTTCCATGAGGCAATTGCAAGGCGCTCAAATTCTTCAATGAGTTCGCCCGTGTGATAAATGGCCGTGGAGCCGGTTTTCTGTTTGTAAGGATGTTGTGAAAGTCTTTGCATGGATTGAAGCAGACCCCTCGTGTGTGGCATCAAGTCATTCACAGGGTCATAATGAGATTTGCATTCAAGCGATGCATATCGGAACCGTGCATATATTCCAAGTCCCATATATTCCAAGTCCCACAAAAGGAAGTTGCTCATGATTGCATTATACCTGAATGCATTATACCTGAATGCATTATACGTTGATGATATATTGATCCTTGGACCACATAACAAATCATGTGTGAAGAAGGCACTGTCACCTCTCCAAGAAATTCAATATGAAGGACTTGGGAACATCGAAGAAATTTTGGGAATGAACTTGGAAGTCGGGCACAATTTCTTGGATTGATTAAATATTGTGGATTATATTTTCAAGCAAAAGCCATATGCTGGGAAAGGGGGAATGCGGAATACCTAGAACCAGGAAAAGACAAGAACCAGGGAAACACAAGAACCAGAAAAACACAAGACCCAGGAAAATACAAGACCCAGGAAAATACAAGAACCGTTGTGAGGTGTTGCTGTTGGAGAACACTTTTGGACTTCTCCTGAACTGTTTATATATCTTGATGAGACTATGAGGATGAGGACTGTGTCCTATAATATGAATAGTCCGCTGAATATTACCCATGGTTAGTCACAGGTCCTCCTGGGGTCGCAACTAACATTGGGGATCTGGTGTTAACAAATCTGCAGAGGTGCAACAAACCTTTGTATTCAACAAAGGTTAGGAGGTCTTCGTGCTTTCATGTGTGTCCACTCCGATTGGTCCACAGGACTCTTGGTCAACAGAAATTCAAATGTATCACTTATAAACTTGTGTCTTCACATGTATCTCTTTTTCTCCACCTTTATGGTTCTCCATTGATCGTCACCTGGATGCACTTCATGGTATTGCACATTTCTGCCAACATAGCCCGATAATTTGATGATAGCACGATAATTTGATTGATAGCACGATTCATGTGTTTATAGCACGATTATTTGGTTGATAGCACGATTATCTGATTGAGGTTGTGAGTAAGTGTATCGACATAACGTGGCTGCAAAATTTAGCACGATAACAATAGAAATGAGGGTACTGTACATTAGTTTGTAACGGTCTTCAATGGCCTTTTTTAGATCAGAAGGAGTTCTAGATCAGACGAATTCTCAAACACTATACGATGACATAGAAAAATCCCCATTCACCTACCCAGGCGAATATGCTGCTCTATATACTTCTTGCAACTTCGGGTAACCTTTGAGGGATTTCTTGAAACCGATGTGAAACATTGCGAATTATGCTGCGTGCATCTTGCATGCATCGACTTGCATGAGCGCATTACCGCCCACTATATAAGTCCCCTTGAATCCCCACCACGCCACCTTAATCCAAATAATTGTTAAAAGATATGATGAAGAGTCTGGGCGTATTCTCGTAAGTGGAATTGACTGCAGAGTCTGGAAAAAGGGATCCACCCACCCGAAGTGCTCAAATCAAGTTGGCTTTCGAAATTTCCTAATGGCAGCAAGAACAATGGCTTTTCGGTCCCAAGTCTTTGTGCACTTTGTACATTAAGTACAATAGTCCACACAGCATTCGGAAATTTCCCAAGTGGTATCCTCACTAGTTCCGGAAAACCGTTTACT
Organism: Metschnikowia borealis; assembly: GCA_002374385.1. NCBI lineage: Eukaryota > Fungi > Ascomycota > Pichiomycetes > Serinales > Metschnikowiaceae > Metschnikowia > Metschnikowia borealis. The sequence goes on along the minus strand of NKZC01000386.1, from coordinate 5,149 downwards.
AGCCAATCCCAACTTTTCTGATGAGTCATTCCGATTCATGCTTGTCAAGACTTACTTCAATGTATGGCACCATACCCCACACTCTTTTGGGACTGCCTTCATTTTACTCCCTGGGTCGGAAGGGCATAGGGTGAGAAGTACTTATAAATAGCGGGGCACAAGATTATTTTCGATATTTAATCGCATACCTCAGAAACTGACCCTCACTCACAAGGGAACTATCTCATAAATTAAGGTGGAATGATACACCATTCCCTGTTTTTCGAAGGGAGAAGAGTTCCAGGAATATGCTTTATAATACTTCATATTCATAGTCGCATTTCTTCTTTAACTGTCAGCCTCCAATACCTAAGGGCTTGAAATTTGGATATATTCAATTCCCATCTGCTTCTCTCTGCTAACTTGGTATACAATTGGGGAACCTGAAAAAATATCCAAAAGAAGCTATTGAAGCATAATAATCCCACAATGGTTTTTCTGAGACTCGAGAGTCACCAAGACAATGACATGCGAGACTCCTTCACCGGCAGAGAAGTTCATTGATTCATGGAAGCATACTGCACGTGTACTTGGGGCCAAATGGGCATTCAAGCCAGATTTTTCAAGACATGATTATGTTTTATAAAGCATATTGTCTTTTCAAAAGATGGGATTGTTTCATAAAGCATGTTGTCTTCAAGAGGTTATGTTTCATAAACCATTCATTATTCTAAACGTGTATACAGCCCCGGGTTTCTATGGTTCTTTTCCCATCGACAATCTTAGCAAATATCTCTTACTTTGGTCCTTAGTGGTAACAGGTACAACCGCTCTTGTCTCTCCCTTTCAAGAAGTTCCTGTGAAACACCAAGAAAGTCCTGTGAAAGACCAAGACCCGCCTGTGAAACACCAAGAACCGCCTGTAAATCACCAACAACCTCCTGTGAATCACCAAAAGGAATACAAAGATGTTCATGCGAATGGCTCTTCCTACAGAAGCTCTGACTATATGAAGCGGGACGGCAATTTTGTCAGTCTCCCGCTTTTCAAGCGGGGAGACTATTACACCACGGAACTTTTTATGGGCTCTAGAGGAGACAGAATCGAGGTTAATGTCACTATCAACAAGGCAGTTTTATCGGTGAATTAGGGCAAATCCATATGTCAAGACAGAATGAAGAGAAAATTACAGTCAAAACGAGACATACCGGGGCACAACTCAAAGAACTTCCAAAGTGTCTTTGCCAAAAACAACAACGGGGCTGACAAAGCAAAAAGATCAGCAAATGCAATGCCCCGCTTTTGGGATATGAGTAAGCGACTTGACCGCGAATGCAAGTTCTGGGGCTCCTTCAACTTGGCCAAGTCCAAGACGTTCAAGTTATATCTATCATTACATGACACCATGAATAAAAATCATTGGTGGACTGTATGCACACAATGCAGAGGCGGCTGCTAAAAGTTCTTGGATCTCTGATAAGGTTGGGACATCAAAAACAATGCCGAATATGATCTTTGCTGTGGTCAAAATGCAAAGGGAGGTAGAAGAGTTTTTGGGCCTTGGGATTCCAGATTGGAAGAAGAGGCAAGTGAATGGCATGTCCCAAAGCTTCCCAGAAGCGTTGAAAAATGCAGCATCTATCGAAAGAATGGCTTACTCGTTGTTCTTAAATGAACCAGATGAAAAGGGCGGCTCCAATCGTTTTGGTGCCGTCGACCATAAGAAGTATCTTGGAGAGTTACAAACTGATCCGATGGTGTCCCTTTACGACGAATACGACACACACAAATCATCCATTGTTAACAAAATTTACTTGGAAAACTCTAACCAGAAAGTGGAACTCTTGAACGAGCCAATCGGAGCTTAGCGTGAATCGACTGGTGGTGAGCAATATTTGCCGGAGAACACACTTTTTGCTTTGGCTGAGCTGATGCTGGGAATCTACTGGCTAGAACGCAGAGTTTACAAGGTGGATTGTGGATACAGGACCACTACGGGCAACATAGTCTACAACTTTTCCGGCCTTGAGATAAATGTTCCAGTTAGCGACTTGGTGCGTGAAGATAACGGCATATGCTACTTGTCAGCACGCTCAACGGGCAACGTCTACGACAAGCAATATGCTTGGTTGGATAATTCTTTTCTCCGACATGTCTACTTAACTGTTGATATGGAGAGAGAGGAGATTTCAGTGGCCCAGGCCCGATTCAGCAAGCTAGAGGAAATTGAGGACATCAGCTTCACCGTTCCAAGAGCCGTGAGAGCTGAGAGGTATTCGTCTACTTCATTAGTCTCCAAAGTTAGAAGACCTACGGTTACTAAATTCGAGATTGAAGCTGACGAATTTCCTTAAGTGTTGACCTGGTTCTTTTTGCTACGAATTGAAGCTTTGAATTTTGAGTCATTGCAAGTCTTGAGTATTTACCTGTCTTTATTCTTGTTCACAAATGCTTAAATTGGGCAGATTTGAAGAAACTGGGTTAGGTGCTGATGTAAGTAAGTTTTTTACTGACTATACCATAACATTTTTGCTTTAGATGTCTTGTACAGACTAAAATGAGAGGCATTGGGACTACCATTTTGCAGTTCAGTATAAAAATTCCCTGGTGTGGCCCTACCACCACTACATTCTTTTTTTTTAAATATTGCGGTTTTAGCTCAGTTGGGAGAGCGTCAGACTGAAGATCTGAAGGTCCTGTGTTCGATCCACAGAAATCGCACATTCTTTTTGGCCGCGATCGGCCCATTCTGCAGCCACAGTAGCTGCAATAACCACCATAACCACGATAGAATTCGCGGCGCACGACCTTGCATAACCATCGGTGCCACACATACGTGCCATAAATAAACAGCACCCCCACAAACAACCGACAACTATAGAAAGTGAACAATGATAAAAGCTAAACAATTCTAAACACCGAAGACGGAATATCCAATAACATGCAAACATGCAAACAGTGAAACAGTGAAGCAATGGAACTGAAACATCTTAAAACATTCTGAAACATTGCCGAAACGGCGCTGAAACAGTCTTGAAACAGTCATGAAACAGTCATGAAACAGTCATCAAACAGTCATCAAACAGTCATGAAACAGTCTTGAAACAGTCTTGAAACAGTCATGAAACAGTCATGAAACAGTCATGAAACAGTCATGAAACAGTCATGAAACAGTCATGAAACAGTCATCAAACAGTCATCAAACAGTCATCAAACAGTCATCAAACAGTCATGAAACAGTCATGAAACAGGGGACACCCGCACATTCCAAACACCAGCGAAAACAATAAAACTATCTTGAAACACCGCTGATACAGGGGAAATCCGCACATGTTGAAACACCCAGACATTTGAAACAAGAGGAAACCCGTACGCCACAACACCCAGACATCCGACTCATGAAAAAGCCGATTCCGAGATTCTCCGAAATCTCAAGCACTAACATATTGCGGGATCTACAAAAATCATCGATACGATATATTGAGCATTACAGCGTTTGATTATGGTACAGAATATGGAGACACTGCCCCTTCTCCCCGCTTCACACACAGCTTCACTAAAACAACCGCCCGGAAGGCCTCCAGCATAAAATGCCAGCAGACAGGCAAAGCGCGCCCCTAATTTTTTCTAAAAAACAAATTTTAAAAAATAAAAGAGAGACCCTCTTTACAGCCATGGCCTTGGCCCTATCTCGCTTAGTTGGCGGCAACACAGTCTCTGGAAATGTGGCCAGCCTCACCACAGTTGTAACAAGTCTTGGCAGGCTTGGAGTCCAGAGCTGGGGCACTGGTGCACTCCTTGGAGATGTGGCCGCTCTTACCACAAGAGTAGCACTTGACGCTGTTGGCCTGGCAGTCCTTGGCAAAGTGGTTTGGTCCGCCACATTTGTAGCAGATGGTGGACTTGCCTGCAGCTGGTCTCTGTCTTCTTGGAGCAGCGGCAGCTGGGCTGTTCTCGTTCTTTGGGCACTCTCTGCTGATGTGGCCAAATTCGGAGCAGTTGTAGCACTTGGAGCCTTGGGCGCTGTTAGGACAGTCACCTTGCACGTGACCAATGTCGCCGCAGGAGTAGCACTGTTTGCTCATGGCGGTTTTTGGCTCAGGGCAAGCGGTGGACTCGTGACCTGCCTGGCGACAGTTGTAGCACAATCTCTCAGTTTGCTGACAGTTCTCGGCGATGTGGCCGACTTCTCCGCATTTGTAACAAGATCTTTGGAACATGGTGGTGGCGTAAAAAATTTTTAAACAGATTCGTGAAGAGTGCGGAGCTCACGTGATCGTGAGCAGTCACGTGCAAAGCGCATGACTGCGTTCACGTGGTTTTTTCAATCACGTGACCATAAAATTTTTCTCACGTGACCATTCATTTCATCACGTGATACCAACCCACCCTTCAGCCACTGGCCTAATGCACGATTAATAATAATAATAATAATAAACTACTTTATTCTTACCTCTTGGCAATACTTTAAGATTTTTATATTTTCACTCACCGTTACTTATATTATCCCTGTTGGTTATTTAACAAGTTACTCAGATGTTTCATTCCACTTGTTTTTATTTTTTTTCATTTTCATGATTATGATTGATCACTGTTTATTACAGTTTTGATCTTTTTATCATTATTTAAATTTTGATTCGTAATCCTTAAAATAATATTTATTACATATACCTTTTTTCAATATATCACCTATATTTTATATATTTCAGATATTTTATTTATATTTATACCTCAATTTATAAAAATTATCCCGCCGAAGGCGGGCATATCATTTTATAGATATTTAACCTTTTTATATCATATAATAAATATAGGATATTCATAAGATAAATATAGTCATAGATATTTATCTTCTTATGAGAAAAATATTGAGGGGAAATANTATAGTCATAGATTTTTATCTTCTTATGAGAAAAATATTGAGGGTAAATCTAAACTCTTAATATTATATGAATATATCTGATTTTTTAAGTAGTAAATCTTTAAAAGATTTTATCAGTTAAATAAAATAAAATTAACTCCATATCATAATTACCTCTTTATTAAAAATAAAATAGGGTAAATCAAATGATAGGTCTATAAAGAGAGAATGTTTTATCTCCTTAATTTAAAAAGGAGTTATAATAACTATTTATTACCAATATAGAATAATATATTTTCTATAGTAGAA